>VMDO01006269.1:0-102192 GCA_007922755.1 Pedetes capensis | reverse complement strand
GGGTGTGATTAGGGAGAATGCGAACCCTTTAGTAGCCACAGCTGAAACCGACAACACAGGCTGGCTGGATTCACATGAGAGGAACAGAGAGTTGCTGGCCTAAAAGAGAAAAGATCTAGAAGAGTACAGGGCTGTGTGTGAACAGAGACAAGACTCAGTCATGTCCAGGTTCTCCATGAGAATATAGTGGGGGGGGGGGTGGAGAGTTGGGGGCAAATGCCGTGGGGTTGAAATATAGCAAACGCATATCTCAAAGAGTTTTCCTCTGTGTTGTCAATGGGATTTTCCCTTCACCATTGCCAGATTTGGACAAAATATAAATTTCCTTTCCAGTTTCGATTGTTAGATTGGTGATGGGGCGAGGGGTGAATCTGCGTGCCTGATAGACTGACCTCAGGATCAGATACCATCCTTTTCTTCAAGAAGCCCCACAGTCTGAAGCCTGGACACCGTGGTGCACACCTGTCATCCCAGCGACTGGGGAGGCCACAGCAAGAGAATCTCAAGTTGAAGGCCAGAGGCAGCCTGTGCATTTAGTGAGGATTGTCTCAAAAAAAAATTAAAAATTAAAAAATAAAAAAGGGCCTGGGAGTACAGCTCAGTGGTAGAGCACTTGCCTAGCATGTGCATAGCCCTGGGTTCAACTCCCCAGTACTGAAAAAAACAAAAGAAGCCCTCAGTCTAGTGAGTGGAACAGACACACAAAAAGATAGTAACAAGGTAAGTATCAGACTGAAATATGTGCAGATGACCGATCACTCTGAGAATGTGGGAAAGGGCTGGCTATCTCTGCCTGAACAAGGAAGAGAGGTGAAAGGAAGAAAGATCTGAAGTTGAAGTTTGCTCGGCACAGCAAATGGCCAGAGAGTAAGTCATGAGAGTCTACAGCATTTTGAAGGAAGGAAAAGGTATGTATGAAGGTAGCACAGGTGAGCCTTAGAGATATGCTGCTTCGAGGCAGGGGAGCCACCCTAGAGGCAGACGCAGAGAACCTGACAGCCTGGGATCCCAGTTCGCTTATCCTTGTCCAGTAGGAACAACTCTGCAGGGCTTTTCTGCTAGAGTGTGAAGCTTGAGGGTGTTTTTGTTTTTGTTTTCTTGAGAAAGGGTCTCAATAAGTAGCTCAGGCTGGCCTTGAACTTGCAATCTTCCTGACTCTGCCTCCCAAATGCTGGGATTCCAGGCATATGCGACCATTCCCAGCTTGATGAGATTCTTAATTGATGAGTTCTTGACTGATGAATGAACAGACCAAACTCTGTACATAGATTTAAATCCAGGCTCTAAGACCTACAGCTGGGCAAGTCATGTAATCTCTATAAATCTCATCTATAACCCTGGAATGATCAGAGTAACCTCCCCACTATTGTTTTGAGGACTGAGTTGATGCCTGTCAATCATTGAGAAGTACACTTCACACATAGTAACCATTTAGTCTTATTATATGACAATTGCAACCCTCTTAAACCATAAACCCTTTTGTTCATCTTAGTCTACTAAACTAGGGCTTTGGAACTTGCCCTGTGTGTAAATTTATTGTTACATAGCTTTAAAATGTCTGTCTTTTGTGTGAAACACTTCATTAGGCTGGGGAGGGTAAGTGAGGTGGGAAGATCAATCTCTGTGCAGTGGTTTCAGACCGTCAGCTGCAGCTTCTGCCATTACCATGGGGGTGGGATAAATATCTGGGCCTCTGTTTTCAGTCTTTGCAATGAGCAGATGTTCCTCCTCTAGTCCTAATCTCACCCCTGACACTCCTTGCAGCTCTACAATGAACTCCTTTTGTGTGGCTGGGTCTGTTCTGAGTTCTAGGGTTTCTCCAGAGAGCCAGGCCTTGCCCTACCCTCTCTGAGCTCCACACTTACAGTCCAATGGGGAAAATGAGTAAGCACACAATTATGCCCCAGCTCAGAGTGGGTAGAGGGTGCTGTGGGCTCGTATAGAATAGGGTACAGAGAGGAGACTGGAGAGGCAAACAAAGGATATATACCATGTTGGATAATTTTTTAAAAATTGTTTTTTCCTGGTACTGGGGGTTGAACCCAGGGCCTCGCGTCTGCATGCTTTGCAAGTGCTGGACCACTGAGCTGCGCCCCCCAGACCCCCCCCTTTTTTTTTTTTTAGTTTTTGAGACAGGGTCTTGCTAAATTACACAGACTGCCTCTGGTCTTGAACTTGCAATCCTCCTGCCTCTGCCTCCCAAGCCACTGGGATTACAGGCATGCGCCACCGTGCCCAGCATTAAAATGTATTTTTATAAACTGGAAACAGTGGCACATGCCTGTAATCCCTGAGATTTAGGAGGCTGAGGCATGAGGATCGCAGGTTCAAGGCCAGATACAGCCTGCGTAACTTAGTGAGACCCTGTCTCAAAATTTAAAAAAGTAAAAATGGGCTGAGGGTGCAGGCCAGTAGAATATTTTCATGGTATGTGCAATGCCCTGGGTTCAACCTCCAGGTATGGCAAAAAATAAAAAATAAGATAAAATAAAATAAATAAACCAGGGTGCCCAAAAGGGCCATGGGGTATATCTCAGACATCTTATGGTTTCCTTGCCTGAAGCCATACCACTTAGACCTCAGAAGCTAAGCAGAGTCGGACCTGGTTAGTACTTGGATGGGAGACAGCCTTGGAACACCAGGTGCTGGAGGCTTGGGAGAAGGATCCAGCAGTCCACTCCCAAAAAATCAATCTGACATTGAAAACCCTATGAACAGCAGAGAAGCACTAACAATACTGTTTCGCCTGTTGTACATAGGGTTGCTATGAGTCGAATAATGATGCAGTGGCACCTAACAACAGTTTCCTTTATTTAAAAATGGAAGGAATTTAAAATGAAATTTTAAATATGGTTTCCCACACTTCCAGTGGCCTGAGAAAACACTGGATATAACTGGGATGGAGCATTTGCATGACACTGTCCTGGCCCTGAGAAAAGTGCTTGAATAGGGCAGCGTGCCCTGCAGACAGGAACTGCCCTGGAGGGCAAAAAGATGCAGTTGAATTAACAGTGCCAGAGATCAGTAGGGGAACCATGGGAGACTTCTGAACAGAGGCCTTGTGCGTGTGCATTTCATGAGGATCTCTCTGTTGTGTCCTATTCTAGTCCCATGTAGAATGGACTACAGGTGGTGGGAGACAGATGGAGGAGGTTATTGCAGAGATCTAGGTCATTTTGCTGCCTTTTTCCCTTACATCTCAACTCATTACTCTAAAACTGTTTTCCAAGTTTGCCCCAAGGCCCAGGACAACAGGCCCGGCAAGGTGGTGACAGCAGCAGCCAGGACCAGCTGCCAGGCCCCAAGTGGGTGAGGATCATCTTCGTGCTCACAGAGGCCCCAAGGCAGACTAGCAACTCAGTGTTTGTTGACTGGAATTTGACTTCTGTTGATGACATTTCAACTCCCCCAGGTTCTAGCTAATTATTCTCTAAATCCTCCTGTGGGAGGAGCCAGGGTTTTGGTTTTTTTTTCTTTTAAGTTGTCAGGAGCCAATTTGTTTCACTAATATTTCTGTTGCTTCTGGGACTCATGACAGGGCAGGGATCTGGTCCAGCCCTTGGCACTATGAGGGTGGCTCATTTTTACCTATCTCTCTGCTTTCTGGTTCTTACCTCCCTGTGTTAAGCCTTTTTCTCAGGCCCTAGAGAGTGGGAACTAGTACAGGCCATGGGAAATCTCAGTGCTGTACAATCTGAGTTCAAGCCCTAACCCTATCACCTAACAACTGGTAACCTTGAAAAAGGTTTAAAACTCACTACCTCAGTGTCCCTTCCAGAAAACCAGAGATATCTACCCAAGATGTCAAAGTGTCTACCCAAGACAAATGAAAGCATATGTCCTCATACATTTTATATCTCTATACAAATATTTCTAGCAACATTATTCACAGTAGCCCTAAAAAAGAAACAACCCAAATGTCCATTAACTGGTGAGAGATAAACAAATTTGGTACAACAGAATACTATTTCCCAATAAGAAGAAAGAAAGGACTGTCACATGCTCCCACACCGATGAACCTCGAAGACATGGTACCAAATTAAAGAAGCCAGTTTCCAAACACTACATATTATATGACTCCATTTATATAAAATTTCCAAAAAAAGGCAAGCCCAAAGACACAAGTGTAGATTAGTGGCTTCCTAGGGCAGAGGAAGTAAAAATAGGGAGGGACTAAATGAGCACAAGGGCTGGGATTTAGCTCAGTTGGTAGAGCGCTGCTCTGCAGTCTATGAGGTCCCACGTTCGATTCCAGCACCACAAAAAAACTGGGAGAAGGACTGGGCAATCCACTCCTGAGGCAATCCCGAAACCATCAGCCATTGAAAACCCTATAAGGGTCGCTATGAGTCAGACACGACTCGACAGCACCTAACATCAACAACAACAACAAAATGAGCACAAAGTTTGTTTTTAGGGTGATAGAAATAGTCTAACATCTAGATTGTGGTGATAGTTATACAACTCTATGTTGTTGTTAGCCTGCAGCCGTAGCACTGGCATCCTGTCAGATCTTGGAAGCTAAGCAGGGTCGGGCCTGGTTAGTACTTGGATGGGAGACCACCTGGGAACACCAGATACTGTAGGCTTGGGAGAAGGCCCCAGAAACCCAATCCCAAAAAATCAATCCACCATTGAAAACTCTATGAATAGCAGAGAAGCACTGACAATAGTGTTTTGTACAATAGTGTTTCATTCTGTTGCACATAGGGTGGCTATGAGTCGGATACCCTACATACAACAGGTGAAACACTCCCTTACACTGTCCCATGCCCAGCACTATTGTCAGTGCTTCTCTACTATTCATAGGGCTTTCAGTTGGCTGATTGTTTGGGGATTGTTTCAAGAATGGGCTGCCACATCCTTTTCCCATTTTTGCAGTTCTAGGGATCAAACCCAGGGCCTCAGAGAGCACAGAACAGCACTCTACCAACTGAGCTAAACCTCAACTGCATAATACACAACTCTGTAGGTTTACTAAAATTCATTGGATTTTCCACTTAAAATGAGTGAGTTTTATGTTACGTAAATCAGGTCTCGTGTGTGTGTGTGTGTGTGTGTGTGTGTGTGTGTGTGTGTGTGTGTGTGTGTTGCTGGGACTGAACCCAGTGCCTTGCATACACTAAATAAGGGTTCTACCACTGAGCTGCATCCCCAAACTTGTAAATCATATCTTTTATTTTATTTTATTTTATTTATTTTTGGGGCAACTTTTTGAGATAGGATCTCACTCTATAGCCCAGGTCTGTCTCAAACTCGCAATCTTTCTGCCTCAGCTTCTGCCTCCTGAGTGCTGGGTATAAATCATATCTTAATAAAGTTATTCTTAAAACAAAAATTCAACCAGGCACAATGTGCTCCATAAATCTTCGATATTATTCTCATATAATATCTATATCAAGCACATAAACAGAGAGAAATTTTATACTTAAATTTCATTTTAAAGAACTATGATTTTTGAAATGTCTATAAGAAGTGTTCTTGCAGCCGTACCATTGTGGTGTCCCAACCTGTCAGATCTCAGAAGCTAAGCAGGGTCAGACCTGGTTAGTACTTGGATGGGAGACCACCTAGGAACACCAGGTGCTGTAGGTTAGGAAGAAGGACGCGGCAACCCACTCCCCCAAAAAACAATTGGACATTGAAAACCCAATGAATAGCAGAGAAGCAATGACAATAGTGTTTCGTCACATGAAAAAATGCTCAACATCCCTAGCCATTAGGGAAATGCAAATTAAAACAACTCTGACATTTCACCTTACACCAGTAAGAATGGCCAAAATCAATAAAACAAATAACAACAAATGCTGGAGAGGTTGTGGGGCAAAGGGAATACTCTTACATTGTTGGTGGAGCTATAAAAATTGGTCCAACCACTGTGGAAATCAATATGGAGGTATCTTAAAAAACTAAAAATAGATCTACCATATGACCCAGCTATAACACTATTGGGAATATACCCAAAGGAAGATGGGTCATCATACCACAGAGACACCTGCATCTCATGTTCAATGCAGCACTTTTCACAATAGCAAGGATATGGAATCAACCAAAGTGCCCTTCAACAGAAGAATGGATAAAAAAGCTATGGTATATATACACAATAGATACTACTCAGCAATCAAGAAAAATGAAATAAGGTCATTCACAGAAAAATGGATGGAATTAGAGAAAATTATTTTAAGTGAACGAACACAAGCTCAGAAAGAGAAACACCACATGTTCTCCCTCATATGTGGGAGCTGAATCAAAATTGTAAGAAGGAAAAGTCCTATTCAAAAGTCGGATCAAAATAAAAGGGAGAAAAAAAAGATAAGAATGTTGTCAATATAAATGGTCTAGAAAATGCATGCAATTGTTCTAACAAGATAAAAACAAAGACCACTACAGGAAAAGTTTCTATCTTAAACAGAACTGGAACCCAAGGACATATAGAAAAATATTACTAAGTAAAAGATAGAGAAGACTTAGATGGGGAGGCTGGAAGGGGGGGAAGCATACGGGAGGGTAAGGGGAAACCTATATGAATAATGTACATCAAAATGCATATATGGAAATGTCACAATGAAAAGCATGTCAGAATGAATCACATTAAGGTGTACACTAAAAATTTCCAATAAAATAAATAGTGTTTCATCTGTTGTACATAGGGTTGCTATGAGTCAGTGTCTGACTGGACAGCATCTAACAATGTAAGAAGTGTATTATAAAAAGTACATCTTCTAACAAGGATAGTGGCACCTTAGTAATAAATATCATTTCCTTAAACACCCACTGCCCCTTTTCATTTGCCAACATCACTTCTATTTTATTAGGATATCCAACTGATGTGCCCTCAGACTAGATGAAACCATTACCCCTTTAGAGGCAACATGCAAAATCATAATAGCATTTTCCATTCTGCAGACCTGCTATGGCCCTGAAAATTGGCACTTGTTTTATACTAACTCAATTACACCTATCATTTTTCCACAATGCCTGATTTAAGCCATCATTTTGATCTTTATTCCACTCATTCAATAAATTTTGATTGAGCCAGGCATGGTGGCACATGTCTATAATCCCAGCACTCAGGAGGCTGAGGCAGGAGGATCGAATGCAAAACCAAAATAAACACATAAAAATAAATAATAAATAAGCCTTGATTGAACACCTCTTACATGTCCAACACTCTGCTCAATTGGAGCTATGAGAATGAGTTAGACAAAAGCCATATCTTCAAGAGTCTTGGGATACAGCAAGGGAGAAATAAAATTATAAAACAATTATGTATGCCATAGCTGAAAATGACATAAGGAAAGAGGTAATAAATCTCTTCCTGGTCTGGAAGGCTCATGGAGGACACTGGAGCTGGGACATGACAAGCAGCCAAGACAGCACAGAAAAAGAGCATTTCAGCCATGCAAAGATGCAGAAGTATGAATCTACAGATATCTTCAGCAAGATCAGGTTGCTAATATAGCTTCTGTTGCTGAGCAGATGAGGGACATATCACAATGTCTACCTATCAGCTTTCGGCAGTAACCTCAAAGTGATAGTGGGAGATTTTTGAGCTTTGGGGAAATTGGTCAAGGACTCACCTAGAACCTGATTTTGATATGCACAGCTCTCCTTAGGCTTAGATGATATGTTTATTTATACCCCCTCCTTTGCCCCAAGCACCTTCTTGTCACTGCTACTATCTTAATCAGAATTGAACTCTAGAAAGATCACCTGGCAAGTAATGAGGAGGTGGGAGACCGGTGGTGAATCACAGAAATCGGTTGTTTAAACAAGTTCCTAGGTCTGAACCACCGCAGTGAGGACAGAGAAGAGAAGAACCATGCTGGATCTGATGCCAAGTGAGGGGGAAGGAAAGGAGAGGGAAGTGGGAGGAAGGGACAAGGAAGGGGCAATATATCTGGGAATAAAAGATAGTAGGTTTAGGAGAAAAGAAAATAAGAGCTAAAAAGGGCATTCAGGGAGAGACGTCCACTAGGCCTAAGTGTCACAAACTCTAATGCACACAGATTACATGGGTGGGATGTTGTTAAAAATGAAGATTCTGAGCCAGGCATGGTGGCGCATGCCTGTAATCCCAGTGGCTGGGGAGGCGGAGGCAGGAGGATTGAAAGTTCAAGTGAGAGGCCCTGGTTCAACCCCCAGTACTGCAAAAGAAAAAAAAAAAAAAAAAGAGTCTGATAAAGTAGGTTTGAAGTTACTGTGTGTCTGCATTTCTAACAAATTCTCATGTGATGCTGAAGCTGAATGACAGACCTCCCTTTGAGTAACAAGACCTTTGAACACAGGGCATATACCCTAACCCAAGGACAGAATTTTTGAAAAGTCAAGTCCCTGAGCTTTGGCAATTTTAAGAAGCTCTTTCTGTCTCCTCACAAGAACCAAACCAGTTTTGTTTCTACTCTTTACTTCCCTAGAAGACGATTATACTTCCCCACAATTATCGTGTGTGTCCTGCCCTGATTACTATCCCCATCCCATGTGGTTGTTTTTAGTTAGTGGTAAGTGACAAAAGTGATAGTGTGCCAGTCCCATTCATAAGCCTTAAGAACCATTGCAAGGTCCAACTCTGCTCTTTTTCCTCTTCTGCTGGGAGACCACGTCCAGTATTTATAACTCCCTCAGGTAGAATCCTACAGAGAAACCTGAGGAAAGCAAACGTATTTACATAAGTGAGCAAAATGGTTCTGACAAAATGTATAAAGATATCCCAGAGAACAAGTGATACTGAAAAAAAAATAACAGTAGAAAATCTCAGAAATAGTTCATGCCACTCCAAGCACAAGGGGTAAAATGCCAGAAGCTGATCAACTGGCCAAAGTATAGAAAAGATATATCACAAATTATTCAATGAGAAGAAAGCAAGCAACATTTAACCTATGGATAAGTCTTCTATGAAGAAATAAAATACTTTAATTCTTAATGTTTCTAATGTTTTATGTTAGTGTAACATATAGAATTAGCTTTACTCTTCATTTCTCTATGCATTTATAGCCAACAATAAGACATTGTAATACCTTAACACAAAATTTAAAGGTTCTGAAACAATTGTACCTTTTTCCATTTTTTACGATCACTTTGCAGGGTTTTAGCTTACAAGTCATTTAGCTTACATAGTCATAGTCACTGCTTGAACTCAAAATGTATCATTAATTATTCCACACAATCTACTACTATCTGTCTGTTCTCAAAGTCACTTATGTCTACTCTATCTCTATATAATGGTGTTCATCTCATTCCAACTTGGTTCAGTGAAGGCAGATTGAAATATTCAGTGACATCATGAAGGTAGATTGAAATTGTGCCTGACATGAATATTCATACCAGGGAAATTGGCAAACACTACAAATCAGGGCTTGATTTATTATTTATTGACTGTATAGACTTAAGAAAGTGATAGAAATCTTCTGCGATGCTACATGCCTATAATCCTGGTGCTTGGGAGAATGAAGCAGGAAGACTGCAAGTTCAAGGTTTATCTGGATTACAAAGCAAGTTCTAAACCACCATGGACTATATAGCAAAGCACTGTCTCACACACACACACACACAAAAACAAAGGTGATAAATATTAAATACAAATTTAGATATGTTTATCAGTGGCTATATATTGTGAGCCTGCAGTAGAATCACTGTAGTGCCCAATCCTATCATATCTTTGAAGCCAAGCAGGGTCAGGCCTGGTTAGTGCTTGGATGGGAGACCACCTGGCAACACCAGGTGTTGTAGGCTTGGGAGAACGACCTGGAAACCCACTCCCAAAAAACAATCAGTCATTGAAAATCCTATGAATAGCAGAGAAGCACTGACAATAGTATTTTGCCTATTGTACATACAGTCTCTATAAGTTGGACACTGACTTGACACCTCCTAACAACAACAATACATTGTGAATAGGTTTAAAAAAAATTTGAGGGAAAAGCCAGGAGCAGTGATGCATGGCTGTAATCCCAGGAGGCGCAGGCAGTAGGATCTCAAGTTCGTGACCAGAGGCAGTTTCCGGTAATTTAGCAAGACCCTGACTCAAAAAGTAAAAAAAATGGGAGCCGGGTGTGGTGGTGCATACCTATAATCCAAGGGGCTTGGGAGGCAGAGGCAGGAGGATCACAAGTTGAGACCAGAGGCAGTCTGCATAATTGAGTGAGACCCTGTCTCAAAAACTTAAAAAAACGGGCTAGGGGTGCAGCTCAGTGGTCCACACTTGGAAAGCATGCAAGCTCGAGACCCTGGCTTCAACCCATAGTACCGCAAAAAAAAAAAAAAAAAAAAAAAGAAAAAAAATCGAGGGAAGGCATATGCTTCTAGTATTTGAAAACTATCATCAGACTAAGCAAAGCAATCACTCATGTCTTTGATGAACAAGTGAAGTTCCAATACATGTCTTTGTTATTTCACTTTGGTCTTAAATGTGAAAGAAAAGAACAATGAACATTCATGTCAAAAACTATATTGGTTCATCAACAACATGAGCAACTTCTTTGTTAAATCAGATAGTAATCAAGCATTTACTCACAGCCTGATTTTGTTAAATCATGGTTGAATTATAACCTTAGGTTACCTGTAGATAGAAGAGTTTGGCAAAATGCAATCCACTCCCTTTGATTCCATTCTATAAGAACTAATATGGAATTCATATTAAATGTTGAATGCTCTTATCATTTTTAAATTATATGCTACCACATTCTCTATATTAATATAATTTAGAACAAAGATGTAAATACATATGTATTTACACCCTCCCATCCCCTGTCCCAGTTGATTGGTAAACAATCCAGTTAGTAAACTTACCAGTTGATTGGTAAATATTTACTGGATTTAGAGAATGTAGTGAGGTAGAATGTCCACAAGGTCAAAATTTCAACGTTGCTTTTTTTCTGTGTTGTCATGAATCAACTACTGAGTGTCTCTAAGTCTTTCCCTTCTATAAAACAGAAAAAGGAAGTCGTTGTTGCAAGAATAGGTGTTGAGTGTGACAGTGACTCTTTTCCTCTTACCTTTTCCTTCCCCTTCCCAAACTGCCAATTCCTATGTTTTATTTCCTTTGCTGGAGATAAGATGATCTACACATTTTTTGATAAGATGGCATGCCTACCTGGCAGTGGATGAATGAATGGATATTTTCCTTTGATTCTGTGACAAACCAATCAGTCTAAGAAATAATTTAAGAATTCACCCAGGCTCGAAATAGTTTCACTTTTTCAAAATGTACTTATAAAAATTAGAAACTTCTCACATTACATTATCAAGATCCTACACTGCCCACATTTCTACTTTGTTACTAAGTTTCTACAGAGCAAACTTGAAAGAAATATTGGTGAACTCTTTCTCCCCCTGCTGGCCAGAAGACAGCATAGCGGTACTATGTTGAACAGGATTACCAAAATGTCAAACCTGAAAGGAAACTCAGCATTCAGCAAGCCCATCACTCAGACCAGCTCATGCCTTTAGCACCTTGTTTTATGTATACTACATTTAAAATAAGAAATTAGGCTTTGAATTAGTTGCCAATACTTTGTTGTTTTCTCAAAAAACTAGAAATTGGTGCCCACTGGATCTGCCATCCTACGTGTGTTTCCTGGTTGTCTTAGTTGGGGCTTTTGCTCTTTGCTCTGCTGTAGTCTACTTCATTCCTTCATGTCCTCTGCCCAGGCCGCTCAATTGTTGTTGCTCTGAGTTTGCAACCCCAAGCTCCCTCATTTACCAATGAGAATTGATGCCCAAACTTGCTCAAAATCATACTCACTAATTAATAGCAAGGCAAATAATAAGATTGAGCCTCCTAAATTACATTCAGCCTGCAACCTACCACTGTGGCATCCAATCCCATCAGATCTCAGAAGCTAAGCAGGGTTGGGCCTGGTTAGTACTTGGATGGGAGACCTCCTGGGAACACCAGGTGCTGTAGGCTTGGGAGAAGGCCCCAGCAACCCACTACCAAAAAACAATCAGCCATTGAAAACCCTATAAACAGCAGAGAAGCACTGACAATACCGTTTCACCTATTGTACGTAGGGCCGCTATGAGTCCGACACCGACTTGACAGCACCTAACAACAGCAACAAAATTACATTCAACAGATGATTGTTAAATTTATTCATTTGTTTATTTAACAAATTTTTAGTGCCTAATGTGCTCAGGCACATAGCAAATGTCAAAGATATGGCATCTACAAGATAAAAAATGGTACAATTCACAGCTTCTAGTTAGTGGGAATAGTAGACAGGTAATTGGAAGAAGAATGATGAAAGAAGGGATAAGGGAGCCATGGAGACATTGCAGCACAGCTCTCAGCTCATCACCTGGTTCAAGTTCATCATATTGTGAAACTAATACAAATATTACTAAGGTTTACTCAACAAAGTCCTCAAACCCCAGGGCCCACATTTATTCAATATCTGTTGGGCGCAAATGCTAAGCATTGGGGAAATAGCACTAAACACTGCATTTAATTAGATTACATCCAGTTTGCATGACCTCTAAAAGAGCCACTCACCCTTCTCCCTATTCATGCTGGCTGTGGAATGACCATCTACTGACACTGTGCCAAGTTAAGAGGGGGTCAACATTAGTAATATTCACAGGACTGCACAGGAGTTATTGGGGAAGCAATATCTGTGGAAATAAGATTCAGATATGAGCTTGGTAACAGCAACCAGGATATGGGATTCAAACTGAACTAAGAGTAGAAACTAATCTTGGTCAACAACACACAGGAAATCATAAGTGGACACTAGCACAAGAAAAAAGAATTACCTTTGTACCTAATTCATAAAAATTACTCAAACTGGGTCTTTTGAAACATGGGCTCTTTTGAGAAATGGATGATTCCAGAGTTAAGACAAGAAACATATAAGAGAAGCCTAAGACACCTTATTGGGCAAAAAAGCAAGGAAACAGCCACAATAGCGAGGCATTGTTGAAAGAATTTAGGAAACTTGAAGATAATTGGTAATTTCAATTTATCGAATAAAACAAAATTCATGGCTGGGCATGGTAGTGCACACCTGTAATCCAGTGCTCAGGGAGTTAATGCAGGAGGATTGAAAGTTCAAGGCCAGCATGGGCTACGTAGAAAGACCATGTCTCAAAAAAATAAATAAGTAAAATCAAAATTCATGAATCTGCAGGGGGAGGGGGAGTAGGGAGGATGTGCACAGAAAGTGAAAGCAAGCTAGAAAGCCTGTTTTTATAGAAAAATAACTCCAATTTATGAATGTTAAATGATAAAATTGAAATCACCATTTTGCAACCTCCAGTGTAATAATTGGCCTGCAACCGCAGCACTGTGGCATCTGATCCCATCAGATCTTGGAAGCTAAGCAAGGTTAGGCCTGGTTAGTACTTGGATGGGAGACCACCTGGGAATACCAGGTACTGGAGGCTTGGGAGAAGGACCCAGCAACCCACTCCCCCAAAACAGTCTGCCATTGAAAACCCTATGAATAGCAGAGAAGCACTGACAATACTGTTCCACCTGTTGTTCATAGGGTGGTTATGCATCGTTGTCCAACTCGACAGCACCTAACAACAACAGTGTAATAATTCAGACAACAATCATCAATGGATGTTAAAATACCAACTAAAATGTTACTGATGCTAACTATCACCCCACAGATGACAATGAGATTTGCTAGTCACCTCTTTAAGTATCATCAGTAATGGTGGACAACTTGACATTACCTGCCTCTCAACCTGATGCAATAAGGACTTAACTCTTATAACCATCCTTGCAAATGAACAAGCACCTACTCTAATCATGTTATTAGACAACTTCAACTTTACAGAAAATACAGAGAAGAGTAGGTTAGCATAAAGATAGATCAGACAAGTCCAGAATATATTATATTCTAGCCTGAATTCTTCCAAATATCTTTTTAAGAAAAAGATGGAGGAATATTTAGAATTAAATATAGTCAGAAACATGCCATGGCCAAATGCAGTGGGTAAATTTGTGTGCCTGTGTGTGTGTGTGTGTGAGAGAGAGAGAGAGAGAGAGAGAGAGAGAGAGAGAGACCATATAGCCTGGGTTGGCTTGCAATTCTGCTTCAGCCTCTTGAGTACTGGCATTATATGTGTACCACCACACCTGGCAGAATGTCATCATTTTTATAGATGCATGCTAAAGTATTTGATGGAAAAATTGATTATCCACAAATGGTTCAAATAAAAGCTACATACAAACATATAAAGTTAATGAGACAACATGAGCTGATGAGCTTTAAGTGGAATCTAGGTGGTCATACATGTGTTCATTGTACTATTCTTTTTTTTATTGTTTGTATCTTTTTAGGTGAAAAATTCACTAGGGTCAGGCATGGTGGAATATGTCTGTAATCCCAGCACTCAGCAGACTGAGGTAGAAGGATCGTGAGTTCCAGACTATCCTGGGCTGGGTAGCAAGAATTTGTCTCAAAAACAAAAAATAAAACATAAAAGAGAAAGGAAAATAAAAAGAAAAAAATAACTGGCTAGGGCTGGAGATGTAGCTAAGTGGTAGAGAACTTGCCTATTATGTTTGAGGCCTGGGTTTGATTTCCAATACCAGACACACACACACACACACACACACACACACACACACACACAGCTAAATGGAAGTATAGAAACTCTACATAAGAAAAAAGTGAGTTCTTTGGGTTGTCCATTTCACTGAAGCATTGATTAGAACAAAGCTGATCACTTTTATATTGACCATTTTGGCATTCAAGAGGTTTGTAGAACGTGCAAAATGAGTATGCGTGTGACAAATTGAAGTAGAAAATATCAGAATCTAAAATTGCTCACATGCATATTATTTTAACCACTTGAAAACTTTCACTTCTATGAGTTCTTAAAGACATTTTTCTGAATTTTCTGAGCATATTGCAATTATATATTTTCATGATGGAAAATATGAAACACTAATATTTATTTTTCTATTTCAAATGACTATACTGATTAAGTGTAGAAAAAAGTAGGTTCTCAATAAGATAAAACAATGCCATTATAAAAGCTTGGCTACTTGAAGCAGAATCCCTACTATGGGGAGAGATGGCAAACCAGATGTTTTTGTCAGGAAAGGTGGTGGAATGAGCCTCTGCACCTGAGGGGAACGGATCACACAGTCCTCAGGGCTCAGTCTTTGAGGTAAATGGAATTAGCAGGCCCTGTGTCTCTTCTTCCCATCCTTCCTACACAGACAAATACTGTCTAGCAAGCAACTGTCTACCAGGTCTTTTGCAGTTATTCTTCTCCATGACTTTCCTGAAAGTGTTTTGCAGGTTGCTATCTTATTTTCCCCAAATTGTACTCTTGTTACGGCAAACAGAGACTACCTTACCTGGACTTACAGCCAAAGGAAGCCAGTCACCTTCTGGTCAAGGGCTCTCCTTCTGTCCTCCCTCTCCATGTCACCCAATCAACCCTCCATCCCCACTGCCTCTGTAGGACTTTCCTGTGACCGCAGCACATCTACCAGTGGGAACTTGTGCACCGTCCCTGTCCTACAGAGCGTGATGGAGAAGGTGGTGTCTGCGTCATTGTCTGCTCTTATTCCTTCCCTCTGGCAGCTGGGGGAAGGTAGGGGAGAGGGGAGAGGCAGTTAAGCTGTAACCCCAAGGAGGAAACAGCTGAGTTCTTCTGGGGGGTAGCTGGTGGTTGTGATTTTGTAAGCTTCTCTTTCTCCTAAATTTGAAGATGGCTCCTCAAACTTGTGGTCAGCATACCCAGATTTCCAGACTTCAAGACACTATGACAGCCGTCTTTGTTGGCCCACCATGTTTAATTGTAAGGATTTTACCATGTATGTTGTTGTTCTGTTACTGTTTTAAAGGGGGCACATTAGTGATGAGCATTGTGATTTGGAGATAGTAAACTTGGGGGAAAAAAGGATTGGTATAGAAACTAACATGAAATGGACCAGAGATCTAATAAAGGCTAAAACTATAAAACTCCCAGAATCCAGGCTAAACTCCTTGAAACTTTGCAATAGGCAAAATGTCTTCAGAAACAAAGAGCAAAAACCATTAAAGAAAACATTGATAAGTTGGGCTTTATCCAAATCTAAAACTTTTGCTCTCCCACATATTGTGTTAAGAAAATAGACAAGTTACAAACTAAAAGACTGATAATACAGACCTCTTTTTTCTTCCCCCCTCACGTCTCTTTCCCCTCCACCTCCCCACCATCCCCCGACAGTGTCTCATTGTGTAGCCCCACACTGGACTCCAGCTTGTGCCTCCCAAGGGCTAGGATTATAGCTCTGCACTACATCACTAACATTTAGCTGATCTGTTTTGTGATACTGGGATGTTGAACTCCCCTTTTTATTTTTTACCTTGAGACAGGGTCTATGTTACATGGGCTACCTCTGCCTCCCAAGTTGCTAGGATTTTAGGTGTGTACTACCACACACAGCTTTTAGCTGATCTTTAAGTTTCCACTCTGGCCCTGCAATCCATTTTCCATGGGCCAGCCAGGCTGATCTTTAAAACACACACACTAGATCATACTGTTTGCCCACTTAAAATCTTCCCATAGCTTCTCACAATATATGAAATTAAATCTACTCTCCTTTCTTTGGCAAATGCTGTGTACCTGCCCCTATGGTTGCATTTTCTATCTTCTGTCCCCACCCACATACTATGCTCTGGCTATACTGGCCACCTTCCTGTTTTGCTCATACTAAAAGTTCAGTCCTGAGTTAAAAACTTTGTACTTTGTGCTTCTTCCCTTGCATAGCTGACTAGCTTTCTCCTTATCATAGCTCAAGTGTCATCTCATTGCAGCATTCTCTGACATCCCTCCTCCAGTCACTTTATACTCTATTTTCTTACCCTATTTGAACTTATTTACTTATTTTTTCTCCCCTACTGTAATGTAGTATCTGTAAGAGCAAAAGGAATTACTCTTCTACCTACTGGCAAATGCCTAGTATATAGTGCTTGCAACACAGATACTTCAGAAATATTTTGAATGATTCACGACATACCTACAACATGCCAGGCATTGTACTGGGTACTTACTATCTGGATTAAATGTTTTCATCTTATTACCCCCATTAAGAAATAATTTTTATATTCCTAGATCTATTTTAATAGCTGAATACTTCTTAGTATTCCTAAAGATCCAATTCACTTTTAAGTAAATTGCAACATCTGGATTTCATCTAGACACAGGACCAGTGCTTTGACCCAAATGAAAATATCTATTTTTTTAAAAAGAGTTCACCTTCACAATGACTAGAGAAATTTCTAAAAATGTGTTTGTGAGGATATAAGACAATTAGAACTCATACTCCTTAGTGTAAATTAATTCAAGTATTTTGAAATACTGTTTGGTATGTATGTATGTATGTATGTATGTATGTATGTATGTATGTACGTACGTACGTATTTTCGGTACTGGGGGTTGAACCTAGGGCCTCGCACTTGCATGCTTTGCAAGTGCTGGACAACTGAGCTGCCGCCTCCAGCCCATATTTTTACTTTTTTGAGACAGGGCCTCACTAAATTACTCAGACTTCCTCTGGTCTCGAACTTGCGATCCTCCTGCCTCCACCTCCCCAGCTGCTGGGATTACAGGTGTGAGACACTGTGCCCAGCTTCTGTTTGGTATTTATTATCTAATGAAGTGACACATACATACCTTATAATCTAGTAAACCCCTAACTACATATATACTGGAAGGAAACACATGCATATACTCACTAAAGGATAGGGACAAAAACATTCATAGTCACACTATACATAAAACCTATACACACTATACATAAAAAGTGGAAACTATTAAAATAACTATCCACAAAATAAATTGTGGTGTGACTACACAAAGGAATACTATGCTGCAATGAGTATAAATGTAATTATACCCAAGATGGAAGAGTCTTACAAAATTTTGAGTCAAAGACAGCAAACACTGAAGAGCTCATCTATGTTATACTTCAATTAAAAGTCTACAGAGTTGGGGAGAAGAAAGAAATATGTATTGTCACTGTTACGTTCTAGCTTATCATGTGCAAAGCCCTGGATTTGATCCCCAGCACCAAGACAAAAACCCTCTAATCACTAATATGTTCTGTTGGAATGCTCTCCCCCCAAATTTCCTATTGTCATTTCTCTAAGGTTAGGGGTGAGAATATAACTTAAATTGGCCTACTACAATGACATTCTTTTGAGCTCTTGCATTTCATGTTTTAAAATGTCACATGAGTTCCCTATTTTTCATCTGTAATACATTGAACATAATATATTGTAATATATTGAACATAAATATTTTCCTCAAAAATATTTAAGAAAACCACCTGGGGCAGTGGCACACACCTGTAATCCCAGTGACTTGGAAGGGTGAGGCAAGAGGATCTCGAGTTAAAGGTCAGAGGCAGCCTGTGTAACTTGCCTTAAAATACAAAAATGCCTTAAAATAAAAAGTGAATAAGGGACTGCAGGGTGCAGCGCAGTAGTAGAGCACTTGTAAAGTATGTGTGAGGCCCTGGGTTCAACCCCCAACTACTACCAAAAAATAAATTTTGTTGAGAAAACCAAATACTCAAGGAAAATGAACCATGGTTATCCTATGGTTGAAGGCACTTCTGGTACACTTCATCAGACTTCAGTTTAAAGAGATTGTGTGGAAAGTAGATTAGTTATGGATTGATAGCCTAGTTCATATCTCAGATTCTTACCCACTAGCAGTGTGACTTTGGGAAAGTTACCTAAACATATTGTGCTTATGTCCTTATTCACATAACAAAAATAATGCTAATACTATCTCACAAGGTGGCTTTGAGAGCTAAATGAAATGAGGTTGGTTAGGTACTTGATAATGTTGACCTGTCCCTCTTCTCCCCTATAAGCAGTACCAGAGTTGAAAAAAAAAAGTCAACAAGCTGTTTGCTGCAATATATATATTTTAATTCAAAGTGAATCAACAGTAATACACCATAAATTCTCATTTTGACACTCACCAAAATAGTCACCTGGAAAACCCGCTTTTTGTGACAAAGTACAGAAGGCTTGGTCACATTTAAATCACTGAGAACTAGAGAGAAATACTATCGCAAACTGTAATAGACATTACATCCATAAAAATTTTCCCAGTCCTTATTGTAATATTGCACAGTGCAATTGCTACATGGCAAACTAGTGTAGCATAGAATTAAAAGCAAAAACAAACAAATCAAAGAAAGAAAGCCACAAGTCTAAAATTGTTAAACAGTTAACGGTTCAAACTTAGTAATCAAATCTATATCATTGGGTTCATTAAAACAAATCTTCCTACACCTTGCAGTGTATGATTTAACTTTTACTTAACACAAACCAAGTTTAAAATTAGTATTAGAGATGTTAAAAATGAAAAGCTTTTCCTAATACAGTAACATATTTAATTAATACCCTGAAGAGAAAAAAAACCCTAAATACCAGGATAATTGATAAAAATTAATTTGCAAATTAAAACAGTATGCAAATATTTAACTTGGAAATCATGCAGTGTTTTATTTAAGAAAGCGTTAAAACCAAAGAAAACTGATAAAATGGTTTCAAAGGGTATAAATCCAGATTCTTTTGTCAGTATGCAAAATTTTGACACTAGCAGGATTTTGAAAATTTTAACTTTTAAACACATTAAAAAGTCCATGATTACAATTAATGAAGAGCAGTATACTTAACTGTGATATGCTTTTAACCAACATTACTGTGGTAGTATGAAAATGTTAACCTTTACTACTTACTGTCAATTTAACAAGACTATCTCAGTCTTGGAACTTAAATATAGAAAATATATCATTTCAGGGTAGTAAACATGGCCCTGAACAAAAAGCAAACTGCGCCAGTTTGTACCTGTGTGATACAATCAATCTTTTGCACTTGGTATTTCTGAAACATCCGGTACCAGCACTGATTTTTTTCCAAGAAGTGAGCATATACCAGTAATCTGCTAGACCATATAAATAAAGTTAGAAGGCCATGGAGGGCAGCAAATTTACTTAAATAGTGACTCCATAAATGTGTCATCTGTAAATAATCTTTTAAATTAATCTTAGTCTACTTTTTAAATGTGTAATATATATATTTCTATTTATATAAAATGCATAGAATTGATTACTAAAAACACTGAAACTTGTGGGGAAAATTAAGTCCTTCATTTTCAGTGTGACTAAAAATGTACTGCTGGTTTTTACTTTATGATTTAATACTGTAATTTTTAAAATCAATTTTAGGCACATTTATTTCATTGATGATTATTAAATAAAACACTGCTTGTGTTAATGGAGTAAAGAAAAGTTTATCCATTATTAGCTTATTGTCAATGCTGTCCTAGAGCCGTACTAGTGGTATACAATTCATTTATTAAAGAAACGCTGCAAATCCAGAACATTTGGAGAGTTTTACACTCAAATGCTTTGTACTGTTTATTCCAGTAAATGCTGTAAGATTATATTCCAGATTTTTAAGGAAAAAAGTTAAGTCAAGCCTGCAAGATACAGCTTTCTCAAGTGTCTACAATACCAGTATGAAAATAAAAAATTAAGTTACACTGATACATCCAAGATTTTTTATATGCAATGATGAGCACAAACATTAATAGAGATAAAATACTGATGCAAATAACACACCCCAAAATAACATATGCAATTATTTTCCATCATTTACAATACAGTAGTTACAATGACACTCCAAACAGAAAAGCTAAGTAAAAAATCAAATCCCCAACTTCTATTTCATGTAATTAGACTTATACAGAAATTAGAAGGCTAAATAACAACTAGTTAATCACCTAATTTCACAGCTATCTGAAGTGGCAATCGTTATATAGCAGCTTATCTATGATACATTCAAGATAAATGATACAATTTATTACTCGCCTGTAAGCTAAAACACAGCCTTGGTTCAATACCTTTCCTTAAATTCCACCTCTACACTACAATATACTTGAGGTCTATGCAAAAAGTAGCTACCTTTTATATAAGAAATGGATGATTAAGTCTTTGGTGCTGTAAAAGCAACTTCATTTAAACATCACCACCATTACCACCAAGGGGGGGGAAGGAAGGGAAAAACCAAAGACACACTTCCTAGGAAAAAAAGCATGTAATTTCTGTCCCTGACGGAATGTATTAAATAAGCAAACACCACCAACAAGCAAAACAAGTACTACAATGTAAAAATACTTTTAAAAATAACCAAAAAACAAAAACCCTCTCACATGCATAAATGAAAAATTGCACACAAAGAACTCACATCTTTTCAAGCTTCAATAGTAAATATTCTGCTACTATTTATTAAATACTGCATGGTTTGCCCAAGCTAAGATGAAACCACATCATGAATCAATGAGCATTTTGCATTTCCTTTCATTATCTACTCAAAGTCATGCCTACCGCACCTCTAAACATTTTATTAAATCCAATTATACAGCAAACACTCCCAAAATAAACTTAGATTGTATTGCAGTTTCACTTAAGTTTATAAAATGCTGTGCTGTGACAGTTATCAACTATCCATTAGATACTGAATCAATTTTTCCTAAGCACTACTAACTGCTTGCTTTTCTTGAAGCTAGATCATTCTGAAAAATCAGACAGCAGAATTCAGCTATAGCAAACATGCTACCCTCTTAATAAGGAAAAAACAGCTACTATCTGAAATCAATACCACACAAACCTAAAAATGAGCATTACTCTATCAAAAAACAAACAAAAAAAAAAACCAAAAAAAAAAAAAAACCCTAAAGAGTAGGTCTGAATTTTAAGTGCTGCAGTCCTCAACATTTTTATAGATAGGTAATAACATTAACAACCTCAAATATTTAAGGCACTATGTGTGGGAACGGTTTACAATGCAGCTGAGATTATTAGAACAACATTAAGAGCAAAGTCTAGGCAACATCTTGCCCATGCAAAAGACACATGCAAATGTAAAGAACAATAGCTCAATTTCTTAGGTTAAGTGACCCAACATTTATACACTAAGACACAGATAATACAACTCACTTGTATGCTGTAATTCTGACATATGTGCATCTGTTGCTCTAAGTCTGTACACAGAATGGCTTCCCAAATATGGACGTGTCTTGCACTAGTTAGAAGGCAATTTTATAAAAAATAGCAGGAGCAAAACTGGACTTCTGCTCCCATAAGTCACCTGTCTAGAGTTACTACATAAGAAGATAACATGACCAAAGACAAGTTATACCAAATGTGCAAAACACATTAAAAGTGAGTTTCTCTTTAAAGCTCAAAGTTGTTTAAATTGCACCCAAGTCTACATGATTCAAAAATAATTTTCTTGTGCCATGGCTAATATTTATTAAATACCATGTTTTTATTTTTAACCAAATGTTTGTATCATTGAGCTTCCTCAATATACTGTTTTTGAGTTTTCACATATATGGATACTGGCTGAGTTTTGTTGGACTCAATGGAAATCCAGTATATGCAGGTGATGCTGCAATGTAAGAATGTGGTGGGAAGATTGGTTTGTATTGAGTCTGATGAATGGTTGGGGATGGTAACAGACGGGGATTTATGCCCACGGGGACTTGGTGAACTATGCTACTGGGATGGGAGATATTATAAGTTGGATGCTGTAACATAGGTCTCGAGGTACATGGAGAGGCTAAGAGGTGGGCCACTGGTGCAGCACTACTGAGGGTAGCTGATGATGGGTATGGAAGTAGAGTAGGCTGTCCTCCCAGGTGCGTACTTCCAGCCAAATGGGCATGTACTGCTGTGTGGTTAGGACTTCCATGAGAAAGAGTGAATGGATTACTGGTGACACTAGTAGGGATATAAGCTTGCTGTCTTCGATGCCCAAAGTTTCCATTCCACTCTTGATGCCCAGATCCAAAGTGCTGAACCTAATCACAAAGAAAAAAAAATGACTGAATAACATGTAAGTTTAAAGGTAAGGAAGAAAGGAACTGTGACTGATAACTCACAGCGGATCTCTCAGAAACTTAGCTTGGACTACGATAAGTAGAGGAGAGAAAGGTACTCCATTTTATATGTACCAGTATTAACATTTTGGGCTGGGATTTAGCTCAGTTGGTAGAGCACCACTCTGCAGTCTCTGAGGTCCCAAATTCAATTCCCAGCACTGCAAAAATGGGAGAAAGGCCTGGCAACCCACTCCCAAGGCAATCCTGAAACAGTCAGCCATTGAAAACCTTATGAGGGTCACTATGAGTTGGACTCAACTAGACGGCACCTACCAACCAACCAAATTAACATTTTAATACTTATAACACTTATTATATGTTAACCTAACACTTTATATGTATGATTTTATTAAATTCCTAAATAGTCCCAAGATATAACTACTATTCCTATTAACTTTGGTGTATATTTGTTGAAGAGAGCTAGCCAAGATAATATGTACAGTATATGGCAATACAAGATTTGAATACCTGTGATCTTTTGTTTCCCCAAGTGAAACAAAACCACCAAGCACATTGTCAAATAGATGCAAAGTGCCCACTAAGGTCAAATGATCACTTCTACCAACATATAGTAAATGTAGCCACATAGATGGACATGGTGATGCATACCTTTAATCCCAGCACAGGGGAGGCAAAAGCAGAGTAGGATGATGGTGAGTTGAAGGCCAGTCTGGGCTGTATAGCAAGGACCTCTCTCAACAACAACAACAACAACAAAAACTGGCCACCAATTCAAAAGTGTATGTTCTGATTTAAAGGGTCTGAGACAACAAATACCAAAAACTTTTCTAAGAGAATCTAAGAACTTAAGGAAGAACACAGGTCTATGGATAATTTGCTTTATCTGTTAGGTAGGTTACTTTTTAGTCACTTGCATAATGAAAAGGAAAAATTTATTAAGACTGCTTACTGTTTCAGAATCTTTTTTATCTTTAAGTGAAAAAACAACCACTAAATTTGAATCCCAAAGACTCTTACAAATTCATTAGTAAACACACCTGACTGAAGTTCAAATGCTGCTGCTGGAATGCTGATGTCAATTTTTGCTGACGATTACCCACTGCAGAAGGCTGGTTTAATCTTCCAGGGGCAGATCGTCCTTTTATTAATGGCTGGCTTGTAGAATCTGGCAACAACAACAACAACAAAAGTGGAAGAGTTGGTGCTTTTTCCTTCTCAAATAAAAATTAGAAAAATCTTTAGATATTTCACACAATGGTGATTTGAGATCCTAAAATTTATATTATAAAAAGAAAGCTTGTGGCCTCCCAGCATTGTATATTATGTATACAGCAGGGTCAAAGTGGAAATTCAAAGATAACTTTTGATAATCTTATTCTCTCATATTCCTAAATTAATACCCCTAGAAGGACAGTCAGAAAAACAGGAGGACTCTATTTACCTGTGTTTGTCATAGGCTCATCGGCATTTAAGCCACTTTCTATTCCCATTGGTGGCACTACAACAGTACAAACAGCTGGCTTGATTTCTGTGTCAGCAGAGGTTACCAGTTCTGTGTTTTGGCGAGTGTCCTCCACAAAACTGCTCTCTGTAAATGGACTGTCATGCCCTGATGAGTCTGATGTTGGAGAGCCGTCCACAGTATCACAACCACTTTCTTGCTCTTCATCTGACATACTACAACAAGAAAGCATTTTTATAAATGGCATTTTTTCCAATATTAAACATAATGTTGAATCATATTCATTCCAGCAAACTGTTAAGAATCTACTCAGTTATTTTACATATAATTATTCCTTTTTCCTTGGCTAATAGCATTTTTTCATAGAATTTCTGTACCCTCAAATTCATTCTCTATTCAAATTGATAAAGCTACTTCTATCCTGTTAAACATCCTTTTGGCACTTAATCTTTTCTCCTTTGCTTTCCCACTTGATCCTTGGTAGCAGTTCATAAAATTCTTCTTTATAAAGTCTAGATCATATCACCTAGACAAGACAAAAGTATTGTTCTGGCCAGGCACCATGGCATGTATCTATGATCCTAGCAACTTGCAAAGCTGAGTTCAAGGCCAGAGACATCATGTTCAATCAGCACATCAAAATCAAAAAAATTGCAAAGTGGTTGGGGGTGCAACTCAGTGGTGGAGCATTTGCCCAGTATGCATGAGGCCCTAGGTTCAACCTTCAGAACTCAGAGGAAAAAAAAAAGTATTGTTCTGGAAGATTTAAACAAAATATACAAACATATGAGCATATAACTTGGATATATCGAATCAATTCTAAGGTTAGGATCTATGCCTTTCTGAAAGGTCTTCCTGACCTCTCTGCAGGCCTAGCCAGAGTCCCAAATTGCTCTTCTCCTGACACCCTTAGGTAATGACAACATATTGCTCCTTGGGACTGCCACAATATTATTGTCTGTTTTAATGACTCATTTCATACTTAACAATCTGAAGCATCTCTCTTAATACCTATGTTGTTTTATTTTTATGCATTATATGTATATGGACATGGACATTTTATGTGTGTATATTTGTGCATATACGGACTTCTAATCCACACTATTAATCTTGTTGTTGTTGTTAGGTACCATCAAGTCGAGTCCAACTCACAGTGACCCTTTGTACAACGGAATAAAACATTGTCTGACACTGTGCCATGCCCAGCACTATTCTCAGTGCTTCTCTGCTATTCATAGGGTTTTCAATTGTTTTGGGAATGGATTGCCAGGTCCTTCTCCCTAGCCTACAGCAGTTGGTATTCCCAGGTGGTCTCCCATCCAAAGACTAACCAGGCCGACCCTACTTAGCTTCGAATATCAGTCAGGATTTGGATGCTAGGGTGTTATGGTTGCAGGCAATCCACACTATAAGCAACATATAAGAAGAGGTTGTGTTAAAACTTCTTTATATCTTCCACAGTTTTGGATATAAATATTTGTTACCATATTTCCTGACTAAGGAAAAAGAAAACATAAACATACAAAATTAACTCTTAAAAATTTTTCAAATATTGTTGTCAAAAGAATTTCCACAAGCTGAAATCAAATACATTTCCTGACAATTGTTGTGGCTTATCTCTTAAGTGTTAGCATACCATACTGGTTAGAAGAGGCTTACTATTTTAGTGGCAAAGCATGTCCCTGGCCAATAGGAAGGCTAGGCAAGGAAATATGGTTAAAAGCATGCAAATCAGTTACCAGTGGTAAGAAAAAAAAATCAGTGGTTACTCTACAGATAATGGGTCAGTCAGTACTTCATCATGCAAAATATTATTTTTATATTTTGTTAAGATGTATGCTTCTACTCCAAATTTAAGTTATAGTAACAGTCTATAGAGCTCAAGTTGAGAATGTGGCTTCTCTTAATCTTTTAAAAATAGATGATTCTTAAAAATCATTTCTTAGGATTCAATTTTTTAAATTTGAGCTGTTCTATAACAACAAGGAAAATACTAAAAACCTGAGTTTACAAAAAGTGATGCAGTTCAAAAACTGTGTTCAAAAGAAAAGTCACAAAAAAGAGAAGCCATTGTGATATTAATTTACATACAACAAAAAGAACTCATAGGCTTTTTAGTAGACTTAATATTTATCATATACTACTATTGAAATTCTTTTACCTGTTCGGTCTTTTGCAAGGGGATGGGCTGGACTGCTCTGAGGAACTGGTGCTCAGAGTACTATCAGGACTACTTAATGAACACATCCGATCAATATTCAAAGTGTTCTGGCAAGCTTCACAATCTAGACTACCATTACATCTAGTGGAAGAGGGAAGGGGAAAATATGGGTCAAAAATGAGAAGATACTCTCAAAGTAGCCAAAATTTACAATCACTAAGGATAGCAAACAGTTCAGAGTGAACTATCTGGACCAAAATGTAAAGCTTATGAATACGAGTAGAATGTTATAATCGTCATGTCAAAGGACCTGATTATCTCATTTGAAGGTTTTACTCCAA
This sequence comes from Pedetes capensis, assembly GCA_007922755.1. Classification (NCBI taxonomy): domain Eukaryota; kingdom Metazoa; phylum Chordata; class Mammalia; order Rodentia; family Pedetidae; genus Pedetes; species Pedetes capensis. Next base: position 75,350 of record VMDO01006269.1, on the reverse strand, counting down.
AGAACACTGTTGTTGTTGTCAGGTGCCATTGAGTCGAGTGTGACTCACAGTGACCCTCACAGGGTTTTCAATGGCTGATTGCTTTGGGATTACTTCGGGAGTGGACTGCAGCATCTTTCTCTTGTTTTTGCGGTGCTAGTGATCGAACCCAGGTCCTCAGAGAGTGTAGTGTGGCACTCTACCAACTGAGCTAAATCCCAGCCCCCAGGAACACTGGCAAGGAGTTAAGTCAAAGAAAGTTGTTCTTGGGGAACTCTAGAGGGCGCCACCATCATTCCTGAAAGATGTACATTTGCCACTTACTCTCTGAGGGAATGTCTTGGTGATGTCTCTTCCTCATCAGTGTCACTGCTAATAGTGATCACACTCACTGCAGGACTCGGAGAGTCAGCGATGATGATGGTTTGCCGCTGCTTGTCTGAAACCGATGAATCAGAGTCTTGTCTGATAGATGCTTCACAGGAATTTCTTGCCTCTCCTTCTGAACTATGATTGTCCTGTGTTTCTATACAACTTACTTCTTCCACATCTTTCCCATTTATTATCTTTGGAGAGATAAATGCTGAATGTGGGATATTGGTATTCTGCAATGAATTACTCCTGCAACCAAAGGAATAATTTGTGATTCATATAATCAAAATATGGAAATGACATTTTTCTAAGAAATCTTATTAAATTGAACAATGCAAACCTTCACTTGTTCGTGTATATAACACATGGACATATCATGAGCTTTGTGAAATATAAGATAGTATCTTTAAAAATATTGGTGTAGATTGTATTTACATATATTTACATGGCCATTTTTAATGTGATTCCGAATGTCTAAAATTGCTGTATTATAGGTAGATAATAAATTGAAAGGGCAATAAATCAAAAGGACAATCTTACCAACTGAAAGCATTTATTTCCTCTCTTCCTGGCTCCCATTCCATTAGTTTTACCAAAATACCTCTGAGAAATTGAGAAGGGAGCTGGCTTAGTGTTTGTAACAAAGCTATCAAAGAGGTTATTTTGAATACAACAGAGTGACCCTTTAGTGTACATGCAAAATTCATTTTAAAGACTAACTTTCAAAATACAGAGGAAGGTTAATTTACTAATACCAACCTGTTCTGGCACAGTTTATTTTTCTTGGTAGTGGCAGGCTGAGGCCAGACAACATGTGCAATGCCCACACTAATAGGCTGAGGGGCCGATAAAGTTATCTGATTGGTTAGAAGAGGTTGTGGCATCACCGAGTTATAATGACTGCTGTGTGAAATCATTTTCCTAAGGAGAAAATTCAGAAAAATTGAATCTCCTCTTTATCAAGATCTATTTTGAAGACTAGTCACAAAGAAGTACCTTAGTCTCGAACTTACCCCCAGTCTCCAAGCCTTTGTGAACCAGCCATGCCCTCAGAAGTTAGTGTTGCCGTAGCAGGAGCCATGGGTGTTACCTGTTGCCAGGTAGGTATCAGCATCTGCTGTGTTCTACCAGACCACGTCTGCTGCATAAAAACAAACAAACCCAAATAAAAACAACTAAGTTACAAATAATACATCTCAAACTCAAAAGTTATGTTAAAGTAACAACTAACAATTATAAATTGCCTTAGGCAATGGAATCCCCCACCAGGTCTCTTTCACTACTTCACAGCAGTACATGCTGAAATAGGACAACTCAATCAGTATTTCTATTTACGTGTAAGGAGGACAGAATATAGGAAAAAGAATCGTGAATCATGACCAACCTGTGAGAGAACTCCTGGTCGGATCTGCAGTGGCTGCACAGCTGGGGCCTGAGTAACAAGGGGAACCCTATTGTCTACTCTCACAGAGTAGCTGGTGGGTTTACCATGTGCTGCCGGAATACCTGTGAAATAGAATAGTTACCCAATAGGCTTAAATTATGATTGAGATTATAACCAGTTCCTTCATAAAACTTTCATAAGCCTAACAAAGTAATCTATTAGGCAAGTGAGGTACATTCTGTGTACTTTGTGGTATGTTATCCCCCAGATTGTTACAATGCTACTCTGTCTGTTTTCAAATGTATGCTACAAAGCTGAATTGTTTTTCTTACAACTTCTCGTTTCCTTTTGAAGTTTGTTGTTTTAATGTAATTTTCTTTTCAAATAGTTCTGTCACAATGACAAAGGACCTGGAAAGGTAAATCAAGTTCAAAATCCTGATATCCTACCAGGTGAATGTATTTTTTTTTTCATACAAACTTATCTATGCATAGTGATTGAATCTTTGAAACTGTGGTAGGATCTCACACACTTATTACCAAAAGAGGGATGCACTACATTTCAAAATTCAATGGACATGATAGCTTATATACAGAATGGAAATCGGGGGATTTTTGAATTTTTGAATGGCATATACTCATATACTTGCTACCATGTATTTGTTACCATATTTCAACCTTCAAAGGAAAAACAAAACATAACCTACTCTACCTAATGTGATAATATAACAAAGCTTTGCTCACTATAATATAATGAGCTAGTGTTCCCAGTAGGGAGCTGCTAGAACTCCAAACAAAATGTTATCATTTTGCTTATCCACTAGGAAAATTAAAAAGTAGGACTGCCAGCCATGTTAATCCTGTTAATGTTAATATTTCTCTTCAATGTATCGCAAAGCACCTGGCAAAAATTAAGTCTTAAAATACCAAATGTTGAGATAGCAAAGCAGTATCATGTCCCAACCTAGAGTTTTGACTAACAAAATTCTCAGACATGCCCCAAGACCAAAAAGCAATTAACTAAACTAAATTCTCCACACCCTAATTCCAGACAATGACAGCAGTCACTTTCAATATGGACTAGTGGATCACTTAAATACAGTCATGCATCACTTAATGATGGAGATGCCTTCTGAGAAATACATCATTAGGCGATTTCATCAATTGTGTGAAGAGTACAGAACGTACTTACACAAACTAAGTTGGCCACCCAATCACTAGTCAATATAATCTCAAGGCACCATTGTCATATATGCAGCCCATCATTGACCAAAGCTTTGACACATGGCTATATAATATAATCAGTTTTTTGATAAAAGTGATATTGGATGTCACTCTACGCATAAGAAAAAGAATACTACAATTGGGTTTTTTTTTTTCCTATTGAAAAATAACCTTAAGATTTTTTGTTGCAGAACTCTATCATGAGTGAAAAAAATGTTGATTCTGTACTATTTATTTTCCTCATAGAGACTACTATCTGTGCCCTGCCTAAAGTGCTATGTGTGAATTAAGTCTTACAAAAATCTGGAGATCCTTTTCTCTAACTGATCTTCTTATCCCTTCCAAAAATATGTCTTGATGAGAAAATTCTCAAGAAATGGAATACAAGCACACCTAGCCAGTATAAATACACTGTAGCAACAGACAATTTCTTTAAGGAAAAAATTCAGTTTGACAAGAAGAGCATGAACTCTCAAATCCAAACAAAGCGCTCATTGCCCTTAAATTCTCTCCATAAGTAATTTCTTAAGTGAGAAGCACTTCTCTTCTCTGTATCTTCTCTCTTTATGAGATCTAACTTTTTAATCAAATTCATAGTGGGTTAAGATTCCAACTGTTCATTATAATTACTAATTTAGCTAACTTTGTCTTGATTGGATTTGCTTTAATACTTGGAGAACCAAGTATAAAAAGCTGATGAAGGAGCCACGTATGATGGTGCATGTCTGTAATCCCAGCGTTTGGGAGACTGAAGCAACACAGTGACATTCTGACCCCCACCCCCCCAAAAAAGTTACTCATATACTTGCTACCATCTGTACAGAAGAATTACTAATTCTATCAGCTATAAGCCACATAAGATAAAGACTGTTTCACTTCCTTGAAATGTTTTAAGTATCATGCTCAACCCCATTTAGAACGGTATCTTATAAATCTAAGATTTTGCTACACATGGAAGATAAGCTCTGAATAAAAAACAAAAGAAAACACTACTATTCCAAATCTTCATAGAATATACCACATAGTGGAGGTGGATAACTCACACTGACTTGGGTATAAGTGACAGATTATCAGAACCAATAACATATTTGTTAATAGAGACTATAAATTTACCTAAGTGAAAGGTTATAAAATCTACCACTTACTTTCTAATGATATATTGTATATTCTTGAATTTAATCTGCACCCTTCCAATAGTTTTATGGAGCTAAAAAATCAGATGTAGACTAGAATCACATAGGGACTACAGAGCTCTCGACCTTGACTGTAATCTATATGCAATTCTAATCTACATCTGATTTGTAGCCTCTAAAACCACGGAAAAGGTACAGATTAGATTCAAGAATATACAGTACATACATACAGGTACCCTCATGTGTCTGTCAGCTTGTCATGCTGTGGGGGCTTGTATGTTGCTGTGATGCTGAAAGCTATACAATCAGTATTTCAGATACTAGCAGGGCCAGGCATAGTGGACAGTTTTCAGCTGAACTTCCAGACCAAGATAGACTAAGAAACCCAATCCTGAAACAATTAGCCATTGAAAACCCTATGAATAGCAGAGAAGCACTGTCAAATATAGTGCTGGAAAAATGAGCTCCTCTGGCTTGAAGGCATTCAAGAAATGACTAGGGGAGGGTTGCCTCCTCAAAGTAGAGTCAACCTTACTGATGGGAATGTGGTAAAGGCCCTGGGATCTCCTTTTGCTAGTGTGGCATGACTCAAAATGAGAAGAAACACAGTGTCTGCAACAATGGGCTCAATCACATGAAAAGATCATGTGCATGGTACAGTGTTGAGTAGTATTTCATTCTGCTGTAGTTAGGGTTGCTATGAGTCAGATCCTACTCAATGGCACCTAACAAAAACAAACAAACACATATAGGTAGCACAAATATGGTAAAATATTAATACTTATTCAATCTAAAATTGAAGATGTTAACTATCCTTTCAACTTTTCTATGTTTTAAATTCTTGTAGTAAGCAGCTGGAGAAAAACACACACAACAGCATCTTTTAAGAATATAAACAACTTGATTTGAGTTTTTTTACTGCTAGAGACCAACCATGGGTCACTGTCACTCACATACCACCAGTGAAGAATAATTTCATCTTGGGAATCAGCTAAGTTGTCATTTTTGAAAAACACTTTCAGTAACATAAACTCTTCTCCCAATGAGACCTTACATGAAAACTCCAGACAGTCCTGTATCACATAACACATTTAGCTCAACGACAGACGACAGTGGTGTTCCCTTAAGGTTATCCTGCCTGGTGACATAACAGTCATCTCAGTTTGCATAAGTATACTCTATGATGTTAACACAACAAATCATCTAATGACACACTTCTCACATCACGTCTGTCATTAGGCAATGCATGACTGTATATAAAACGCTGAGAAAAGCTACAAGGTAGAACTAGCTAAAGAGCTGACCTGTTTTCACATCTGTTGTAACTAACCAAATTCTTGGTGCTTTGTTAGACCATGTGGGAGATACTAAAATAAAATGTTTTGAAAGTTGCCCAAATGCTTAAGCCAAATTTAAAAATTCAAATGTTGTTGTTGTTGTTAGGTGCTGTCTAGTCGGTATTCTACTCATAGCGACCTTCTGTACAACAGGGGAAACACTATTGTCAGTGCTTCTCTGCTGTTCATAGGGTTTTCAATGGCAGATTGAATTTTAGGAGGGCGTTGCCAGGTCCTTCTCCCAAGCCTACAGCTTCTGGTGTTCCCAGGCGGTCTCCCATCCAGGTACTAACCAGGCCCGACCCTGCTTAGCTTCCGAGATCTAACAGGATCAGATGCCACACCGCTACCGCTGCAGGCAAAAATTCAAATAGCCTTCAAAATACAGAAATATCAGAGCTAGACATGACTGAGACATTCTCTACTCAGTCTGTTTTCTTCTACTAAAGCAGAAACAGGCAAACAAACTTGTCTACAGTGACAAAGTAGCAAAAACAGAATTATATCTTGGGTGCTCTGATTTACACTAATCTCTTTCATTTAAACTGCACAACATTACTCTTGCATTGTACATAGTCATTTAGGGACCCATTTGTAATCAACCTCTTGCTTTAAGACATAACTAGATGTTAGAGCCTAACAAAACAAAATCCTAAGAAATGCCTTAAAAGTTTTATTCTGGTTATTCCAATGGAGGGGTTTGCTAGCATCAGCATCTAAGAAAATCTCTAAGAGGTTTTTCAGTTGTAGAATTTATGGCCTCTTCAAAGGTATTCTGCACCTATCCTACTTAAAGATTTAACTTGCTATTTTTATCTAAAGAAGGGACATGATCCAACTTAAGTACAAATCAATCCATAATTTCGTTTTTACCTAAACTATGGGTAAATAATAAGACTATAACATTTTGGAACAGAATTCCTTTGACTAAAATTTTAAAGAACTAAAATAAACAAACAAACAAACAAACACAAACAAACTGAGCTCACAGGCTAAGGATATATATAGTTCAGTGGTAGAGTGCTTGCCTAGCATGCACAAGGTCCTGCATTCAACCACCAGCACTGTTCCATGACAAAAAAGCTGTATACACATCCTGTCTCTCTCTCTCTGTCTCTCTCTCTGTCTCTGTCTCTGTCTCTGTCTCTCTCTCTCTCTCATCTGAACATCTAAAGAAGTGATACCTAATATATGGCAAACATATTAATTTCTATTAAGGCAGTTTATTATGCGACACTTTACAGGAAACACACTTGTCACATGATTCATTTCGTTAATGATTGCAACGGAGCTCTAGTCAAGAAATAAGTATCACTGGTCTAACGGCTATTGAACAGCTGAAATTAAATTCAAATGTAGTACTAAACTAGGCAATATATTTAATAAACAGTTGCCTAAACTTTTTAAAAAATAATACATATGTAAATTCAAAGGTCAATTAAATGAAATAATACCTTGAATAGCTGGGGGACAGATAATCAGTGTCTGCTGAAAAGCATCACTACAACCAAATTGTGCAGTTCCTGCCTGTAGAGGTATTCCATGATGCACAACTGAATGAGCAGATGTGGTTAATGCCTGAAACAATCAATGTACTGCACATTATACAGAGCAGCCTTCCAATTGGTACACATATGATGTATAAACAGAATCCACACACATTTCTTAAAATCATAATTCTACAATAAAAATGGATCCAAAAAGCGAAAACAAAAACAACTGACCAAACTAAAATTTAAAAACTGATTCTACTGAATTCTGCTTTTGGTTAAGTGGTGGCACAGAAGGCAAAAGAGGAAGATTTTGAGAGAATGAAAGAGGAAAGAAAAAAGTTAATTCAAGTAGGCTTTTTCTAATTGTTGTAGATTTAATAGAATAGATATACTAAGTCCTTACCTGCACTGTACCTTCTAACCACCAACATAAAACTTCTATACCTCAAAAGCAAACTAAGCAATCAACAAAAAAATTTTAAGAGTATAAATTATTGACTACTGTGGGATCTTACCTGGCTTCTTAATGTTCCAATTTTAGTAAAATTTGCTGTTAGAGTGGCATTATTACTTGAAGCGATTGGTCTTAAAAGTGAAGTTTTATTGTGATTACTTGTGTCACATGAATGTGGGTGGGACTTACAAATATCCATAATATGAAAACAGGACTTTACACTGCAAAAGAAAAGTGAAAGGTCTTGTAATATTAAGTGCTTAGCAGTTAAAATTAACATACATTAACAAAATAATAATTACTTAGAAAAGAATAAAATTCTGTGATTTGCCCTTAATATAGTTATTCCCAATATTCTAACAGGAAATCCTATAAGAAAAAAACTGAATTTCAAAGCAAGTAAAAGTATACATTATATTGACAATATTTTTTAAGACAGCAAAGCAATAGTAAGTATTATTTGGTTAGTGCACAATAATTTTATGACCTCCTACTCTAAATGATTGTTTCTAAATTTCTAGGTCTCCACACCACTGAATTAATTGTACCATGTGTGTTGTTAGCATGTTATTTTCAGTGACTATTTATGGAAATAAGCAGGATATTTTTAAGTGTTTGGGAAAAATGTAATTGGGCTTTATAAAAATGCCACTTTAAAGGGCAATTCACAATAATGAATATTGGTTTGACCCCGTGCCTTTTTTACTTAGCCTTTTTAAAATAGTAAGTAAAGTTATTTTAAGGCATTTATCTTACTCCCTTTATACCATAAAAAATAGACCTATGACTCAAAAAACTCAGAAGATTTGTCTAAGGAAGCACTGGTAAGACCTTCAGAATTTGACTACGTAGTCTTCTCTATTAACCCCCTCCCAAAAAAATTTCTTTTTCTTCCAGATTGAAGAAGAGCAAGAGAAGAGAAAAGGAAAGCAAAGAGTATGAAGGAAAATGGAAAATGGAGTTTGAAAGACTCAAAAGACATCTGTGAAAACCAAAATGTGCTAGGAAGAGAAAACAGTTAACATTCCCTTTTATGTACAGTAGTTAAGGTAAAAATGGGCTGAGATTTAGCTCAGTTGGTACAGCACTGCTCTACAGTCTCTGAGGTCCGGAGTTAGATTCCCAGCACCACAAAAACGGGAGAGGGATGTGGCAATCTACTCCCAAGGCAATCCTGAAACAATCTGCCATTGAAAACCCTATGAGGATCACTATGAGTTGGACATGACTCTATGGCACCTAACAACAACAAGAACAAAGTAAAAATATCATGTAAAAGCAAAACCACTCATTCTGCTTTTTAATGTGATACTTGGGAGGAAGAGCATTACAGAGGCACTCACATTTGTGTTCTAGTTCTATCCTGCCACTGACTAGTCTATGTGAACTTGGTCAACTTAGTGCAATAACTTTTGGCTCAGTTTACCTAGATTTAATGAAGAAAAATAATTTTTCTAACACTGATTTTCTGTAAGTCTACATTATTATTTTTCAAGAACCAATTTAAAAGATTATAAAGTGACATACTGGTTGCTGTGCGGGAAATCTAGAAGATGTTTCATATTAACAAAAGGATGGTTCAGAGTCTCAGCTGGAGTAATTCTTAAGTCTGCATCAATCAGCAACATTTTCTTCAACAGACTAACAAATTCTCTTCTATCAGCTTTCTCAGCCAAAAGATCACTTCCTTCCAAATCCATCACCGTGTTCACCTAAGAAATCAAATTTTCAAGCCATGAAATAAAAATAAGCCATAGAGAATGAAATATGTCAAAATTTTATAAGTTAAAAATACAGAAAATAAAAGGGAACTGTAATTATCTTGAAACAAAGAATAGGTGAAATTACCAAATTCTTCAAATGATTTGAGATACTAAATGGGATTTGAATTTTTTTTAAGTTAAACAAATATCCATTTGTAATAAGATACAGGGAAAAGAAGTGCACTTACTAGGAGTTTTCCTTCTAAAGAAAATGTTTTTCACTAAATAACAGGTTAGTTAAAAATTTGATAAAGACAAGTGCACTTTAACTTATTAAAGTTTAAAAACTTAGAATTAATTTCATTTGAAAAACTTAAAAACAGTAAGCACTCTATAAAGTCATTTAGAAAATGAGTAATATGTTTTGGCATACTTGGCATTCAAGTCTATCATCTTAAGCACATAAAATTCACAAGTGTGACTTTGGTACTCACATGCACTATATCATCCAGACTGTTGAATATGTACTTTCTGGCTTCTTTAGACTTCATTCCTGTCTCTGCTTCATGCTCTTCCAGTGTCTTATCACATATATCAAAGAAGACAATAATATATTATTACTCATCATTTCTAAATTTCTATTTCTTTATCCCTGGCACATGTAGTCTAAAATTGAGTATTCTAAGGCAAATAGTGGTTTCAAAAGGCTAACCAGCAGGGCCGGGTGTGGTGGCACACGCCTGTAATCCCAGTGACTGAGGAGACAGAGGCAGGAAGATGGCAAGTTCAAGACCAGAGGCAGTCTGCGTAATTTAGTGAGATCCTGTCTCAAAAAGTAAAAAGGGCTGGAGGTACAGCTCAATGGTATAGCACTTGCAAAGCATGCAAGCTCAAGGCCCTGTGTTCAACTCCCAGTACAAAAAAAAAAAAAAAGACTAACCAGCAAAAATGTATTCTTTAAAAGTACAAAAATAAAATAAAATGTGGAACAGAGTGTGGTGGGACATGCCTTGTAATCCCAGCACTTGGGAGGCTGAAGCAGGAGGATAACAAGTTCAAGGCTAGCCTGGGTTATATAGCAAACCCTGTCTCAAAACAGCAACAGTAACAATAACAATAAAAACTAAGTATAAAGTTAATCACTGACAATTTACTGATCCTCCTCAAAGATCTAGCATATATAAGACAAGTAATAAAAGGTTAGGTTCTATTCTTATCCTATAAAGTTTAATCACATAGAACTGAGTGCAGAAGATAAACACATAACACAAAGATAGTTACTATATACATAGAAGTTAAAACACCAGCCAGGTACAGTGGCACATGCATGTAATCTCAGCCACTCAGGAGGCTGAGGCAGAAGGATTGCAAATTCAAGCCAGAGGCAGCCTGTATAACTTAGTGAGACCCTGTCTCAAAATAAAAAAGTAAAAGATGGGCTAGGGGTGCAGTCCAGTGGTAGAGCCCTTGAAAAGAATGTGTAAGGCCCTAGGTATTCAATTCCCAGGTACCATCAAAAAGGGGGAGGGGGGCAGTTAAAAACCATTAAAGATGTGTTAATTATGTTGTCAGAGAACGAGCTAAATTATTTTAAGAGGACTTTCTTCTGACAAAAGGGCCAAAAATCAAAATTCAAAAGGATGAAATACAATAAAATAAAAACAGACATGGAAGGTATTATCCATGTGTAGGGAGAAATTGGGAAGAAATTGGCAAAAACCCCAAAACTGGGAAAATGTCTTTTGAAGACCTGGTTTATAAATTAGAAATCTAAGGCAAATGAAAGTAACTTGATTGAACATTTGTACAAAACCCTTCATAAATCCCCCGAACCTGATTAGACAATTGGACTCAAATCTGATTGGCTCAGGCCATTCAGGGGCGAGCTATATAAGGAGCTGCACTGTAGCAGCTCTCTCTCACCCAGACCATCGGCAAGGAAACAACTCTCTCTGTTGCAGACCACTGATGAAGCAAGAACTCTCTCTCACCCGGGCCACCAAAGAAGATCCCCTCCCCCCACACACCACTGAGACCAGGACAAGTAGACAGTGCTTTCAAGGAATGACGGACTACAAGCAAGCTGAGGAAAGCATCTTGAATCCAGCGCCAAGAGACCAAAGCTGAGGACAGTCTCCGGTCCCAGAGCCGGAGGTGGAAGTGCAATGGCTGACTCCTGAGGCAGCATAGAGCCGCAGCACTTGTTATCGCTGTACACTTTGGGTTTCTCCCTGCCCTTCTAAGGGCAGAGAGAGAAATAAAGAGCTGTGTTTGTCCCAGCAAAGCAAAAGCACCGAGGCCAGGCTTTTTCCTTTCTCCTGTCTCCACCATTCCCAAGGGCCACAGGAATCCACGCCTCTCACCCAAGGGACCTGAGTGAGTAGTGTTTAGTATCTGTGTGCGTGATGGCATCTCCCATCGAACATCCAGGCCAGACTGAGAGGTGCACACCCCACATCCATGCATATGAGGCATCTTAGAAAATTGTTTTTCTCATGGATGTCCGCTTGCAGAAAAATGAAAACTGACCCACATCTATTAATATGCACAAAAGTTAACTCAAAATGGATAGAAGACCTCAACATAAAACCAGAAACTTTAAAATTAATAGAAGAAAGGATAGGCAATACACTCCAACATATAGGCATAGGAAAGTATTTCCTTAATAGGACTCCAATTGCTCAAGAAATTGCAACAAAAACAGATAAATGGGTTTACATGAAATTAAAAAGCTTCTGTACAGCACAGGAAACAATCAACAGAGTCAAGGAAACCCCCACAGAATGGGAAAAAATCTTCATATCCTATACATCGGACAGAGGACTAATTTCCAGAATTTATAAAGAACTCAAGAAAATAATACCCAAGAAAACAAATAACCCAATGCACAAATGGGCTAAGGAACTGAACAGACAGTTCTCAAATGAAGAGGCCCGTAAAGCCATGAAACACATGAAAAAATGCTCACTATCCCTAGCCATTAGGGAAATGCAAATCAAAACAATGCTGAGATTCTACCTTACTCCAGTAAGAACAGCCAAGATCTATAAAACAAGTAACAACAAATGATGGCGAGGCTGTGGAAAAAAGGGCACTCTTTTACACTGCTGGTGGAGCTGTAAATTGGTCCAACCACTTTGGAAATCAATATGGATGTACCTTAGAAAACTAAAAATAGATCTACCATATGACCCAGCTGTAACACTATTGGGAATATACCCAAAGGGAAATGTGGCATCATACCACAGAGACACCTGCATCTCCATGTTCAATGCAGCACTTTTCACAATAGCAACGATATGGACTCAACCAAACTGCCCATCAAGAGAAGAATGGATAAAAAAAAAATCTGTGGTACATATACACAATGGAATACTATTCAGCAATCAAAAAAAATGAAATAATGTCATTTGCAGCAAAATGGATGGAACTGGAGAAAATTATTTCAAGTGAAAGAACACAAGCCCAAAAAGAGAAATACCACGTTCTCACTCATATATGGGAGCTGAATCAAATTTAAAATAAGGAAAAAATCCGATACATAAATTGGAACATAATAAAAAGCTAAAGTCAAGTCAGGGGAGAAGGGACAATTTAGGGAGCAGAAAGGAGGAGGGAGGAATCTAGCAAAAAGAAGAGATGATGGGAGAAGATAGGAGGGGGAGGAGGGACAAGGAGGAGCGAGGAATGAAAGAGAAGGTGACCTCAAAGTAAACAGCTCAACTTTAATAGTTGGGAAAATAATTATAATAATACCAAAGAATGGTAATAATACAAACGGGCTAGGTTATTCATGTAATACTACTGACAATGTAAAAAGATAAATCACTACAGAAAAAAGTTTGGACCTAAACCATAATTGGGCTGCAAGGGTATATAGAAAAATAATCCCACAAAAAGACATGCAATGTAGAAGAGAGGCCTTTGGTGAGGGGGTAGAAGAAGCGGGAGGAGGAGCACAAGAGGGTAAGGGGGAAGTTATCCGTGCAGTGTACAGTGAAACACATATATGGAAGTGTCACAATGAAATGCATGTCAGAATGAAACACATTAAGTTGTACATTAAAAATTTCCAATAAAAAAGAAAATTGTTTTCCTAAATATTACTTTTTAATTACCTTTAATCTCCAACCAGAATGAGATATATCTGTTTCTCTGCAGAAAAATCTTGTGGATTTCGTACCCACATTTAACAACTGTTCTCCTGGTAAACCTTGAGTCTGCGAAATGTATCGAATCTGAAAAATAATTCAAAAAACAGTTTGTTCTTTCATGCGATAGAAATTAATTAAACACTTATACCAAGCAGGCCCTATGCTACATGATAGGTCAAGAATGAAAAGATACCATATCTGTTCTCAATCAATTCATAGTCTAGCAAGAAACATTCAAGGAAACAATTATTATACAATGTTTTAAGTACAATAATAAACACATGCTTTAAGGAAAGACAGAGAAAGCAAACTTAGAATAACTGTAGTCAAAATTCCTTGAGGAAAAACCTGATCTACACTAAAATTAAAATGTATATAAACATAGAAAATCAAGAGAGAATAAGGACAGATTCAAAGCCAGGAAGTACAGAGGCTCACTAAAGGAGAAATGGCAAGAGATGACATTGATGTCACAGGTAAAAGATTTTATTTTATTACAGGAGGTGAAACCCATAATTTGATTTTAAAATGGCACCGTCAGGGGTGGCACTGTTTGTGGCGCCACCCAGACCCACTCCCCTAACGTCTGCCTCAACTGGAAAATTTCACTCTACCCCCATATAAGGAGCCATCTTGCTGTACCTTGCTGCTGTCTCATTTCCGGAGGCAACCACCCTGTTCTTCTGCTTATTAAAATCGCTACTGTGAGTTCTTGAGTGCGGAGTGGTCTTTGGGAGGCACTTTCACCTTCCATGACATTTTTACTTTCCATTTTCTGACCCTGCTCTCCGTTAGAATTCAAGCTCCATGAAGGGAGGGACTTTTTTGTTGTTTACTTATCCTCAGCCTTAGTGCCTGATATACAGCAGACACTCAAATGTTAGTTCTCCCAGTTAATGACTTGGCAGTACAGGTACTAAACAGAGGTTTTAAAAAGGGAGAGATAACTTGAGGCCAAAATGGTCCTTCTATCATATTGTTTTTCTTTTCTTTTCTTTTTTCTTTTCTTCCTCACTTTGTTTTATCAACTACTCCATCCTCTGTTGCATCTTCTATTTGTTATCTCTGTCAGCTCTTTCCTCCAGACTAAAAAAAGTACCATATCATCTGTCCTCAAACCAAACAACAAAAAAGTAAAACAAAACAAAACCTCCCTTTACTTAACTGTTTTCTTACTCCATTAAGAGCCTTAAAACAATAACCTATGTTATTTCACTTCTTATCCACACCTCAACACATTGCAATCTGACTTTTACTCTCATCAGTCTCATTATATGGTACTAAGTAATGGCCTCTTAATAATGGATGCATTTAATGGTCACATTTAAGTCCTCATCTTAATTTGACACTAACAGCTACCACGATTTTACTTAAAAATTCTATTCATTCAGTTTTCACAACCCTATTCTTCTCTGGTTCTCTTTCTACTTTTTGATATTCTTTAACTGCCTCCTTCCATATGTTCATTATAATCCATTAGTCTCCAGCTTTTGTCTTTCTTCTTTCCCTTACAAGTCCCAAGTGCCCACAGTTTTATCTCTAACACTGTATCTAAACCTTCATCTCTAGCCCTGGAGCTCCACAGCCAACTGCTAAGTGACACCCTCCTCCTGGCTGGATTTAAGATGTTTCAAAATAAATATATTCTAATTTGATCTGTTGTTAGCAGATTTGATTAAGAGGAACACCATCCACCCAAATCAGAACCTAAAATTTGTGCCAGACAAGTACCTTTCCCTTATCACACTCCCCACAAATCCAAAATCCTAACAGTTTTATCTTACTGACATTTTCATAACTGTCTCCTCCTCACCATCTCTATTTTGGCTCTTCACAACCTTTCTCATTACTCTATCTGCCTCCAGTCTCCCCTAACGCCCCAAACCACTCATCTCCAATCCATTATTTACAATGTGATGAGCCATCTTGGAAATACATAAATCTGATAATTATTTCCCTGCATTTAACAATCATTTAGTGCCTCCAGGATCGATTCCAAGCCCTTTCCCCTTGGATGAAGAGTGGAGACCCGACTCATAAGCATGCAATTCATAAATTGGTCTTCTAATCTCAACTAGGGCTGGGATTTAGCTCAATTGGTAGAGCTCTGCGCTACAGTCTCTGAGGACCCAAGTTCAATTCCCAGCACCGCAAAAATGGGAGAAGGACCTGGCAATCCACTCCCAAGGAAATCCCGAAACAGTCAGCCGTTGAAAACCCTAGAGGGTCGCTATGAGTTGGACTCATAGCGACTCGACAGCACCTAACAACAAAAACAACAATCTCAACTAGAAATAAGATACACAAATCATATTTACAAAGTCAGAAATATGAAGTGAGAAACACCAACTAGTGTTGGGGCGTAAGCTAAAGGGTTACAAGTAGAGCTGGAATTCAATGCCTATATAACCTAACCAAAGGTAAGAGTAGAAATTCTGAGTAGCAAGTGAGGATTAGAATGGATAAAAGCATGTGAAGAGTAGCGAAATCCCACCAATGATACAGCATCAGAGTAAAGTTCTACCATGTCTATTAATTCCTCCATTATTGCCTGGATTCCAAAAGTACCTTCAACTCCAATTCTCATAAAACTCAGTAACAGTATAATTTCATTCCTGATTTTGGTGATAGTCCACACATATAAATAAATGTCCCCTTCCTCAGTCCAGCTTGAGTAGATCTCTTTGCAATGCAAGTAGCCTAACAAAAGTTGAAATCTTAATTTTTTTCTGCCTGGAGTTGAAATATTAATTTTTGTTACTGTTTTTTTAAGACTTGAAATTACAAAATATAACTTGAATATAAATTAAGAATTTTAAATTTTATCTAAACCCCAACCAACATTTTGCAGGAGCAATCAAAATTTATCAAGTAAATACTGTCCATACATCTATAAAAATACTATTTAATTCCCTTGAATACTTTTGTTATTTCCCTTGTAAATACAAGCAAAATATTGTAAATAGAACATTAATAAGGCAGTGTACCCACAACTAAACAGAAAGGGATCCAAGCACAGCAGTAATAGTAGTAGGGTCTTCTCTAAACACACATGTATGTGTGAATGAAAATGAAATACATGCACATATAAGAAAATAGGATATTTTCAGCATAGTCAGTACCTACTTGTAAATCTAAAATTCAAAGGGAAATCACTATGGAAAGAGATGATACATATGATTTTTTAAAGACTGGAGTACAGACCCCACAAAGAAAACTTAATTTGAATATTTCTTCCTGGTAATCCAAGTTTGACTATTAAGCATGTAATTATAGTTCTACTGTTAAGAACTCTTTCTCATCTCCTTTATAAACTAAAAAAACAACAATAACAACAACAAAAAAAACTATCTTGTTACAGAAGGTTAAAGAATAGATATGAGACATACTAGCAAGAGTTAAGAAAGAGGTAAGTGACAATATGTTGTCTAAGAAATCTTTACTTCGGTAAATGTTCCACGGGTACTTAAACAGCAGGCATTCTGCAGTTTTTAGTGTCCATGTGCTGTATTTGTGTCATTGGATCAACTTAATCATGTGTTTAAGTCTTCTACACTCTTACTTTTTTCCTATTTGTTTTATTAATTACAGAAAGAAATACACTAAAATCTCTATTATTGCATGTCTATTTGTCCTTTTCAGGGCTGGGATTTAGCTCAGTTGGTAGAGCGCTGCGCTGCAGTCTCTGAGGTCCCGAGTTCAATTCCCAGCACCGCAAAAATGGGAGAAGGACCTGGCAATCCACTCCCAAGGCAATCCCGAAACAGTCTGCCATTGAAAACCCTATGAGGGTCGCTATGAGTCGGATACCGACTCGACGGCACCTAACAACAACAACAACATTTGTCCTTTTGGTTCTGTCAATTTTACATTTATATTATTTTGAAGCTATTATCAGAAGTATAAAATACAGAACTGCTTAGTGTTAATGTTGAATTGAGTTTTCCCAAATTGGCTTAGCTTCCCCTTCTTATAAATAATGCTGAGGTATTTATAATATAGAAACATTCTTGTTAAATATTATTAACAAATCAAAACAGAAAGTAAAAAATGTCCTTTTGTTTTGTTTTGTTTTCTTGTGGTACTTGGGGGTTGAATCCACAGCCTCACACATACTTTGCAAGTGCTCTACCACTAGGCTGCACCGCAAGCCCTTTTTTTATTTTTTAATTTGAGTCAGGGTCTCGCTAAGCTACACAGCCTCCCTCTGGCCTCTCAGCCTTCTGAGTTGCTAGGGTTACAACTGGGAACCACCACACCCAGCAAAAGTAAAGAATATCTTACCCAACATATATTCTGAGAGACTAATATTTATTTTTAAGAAATGTTACCATAGGACAAAATGATAAACTAGCATGGGCTACTAACTCCTTCCCTGGAACCTAAATCTTCGTTCATCAAGACAGGTTGAAGGATTTGAGAAACTAACACCAAAGACTATAAAACCCCTCATGTGCTAGACTGACATCCATCGGTTAGGAGTGGGGTCCTGAAGAGGGCCAGTGCCACAGAATGGGAATAGAATAGAGCAGAGTTTGGTTGTGCCCTTTTACTTTTAACCCTTCCCCCATATTATCTTGGGAATGTCATGACCCAAGAGGCAGTACAGAGGTGAGCCACTGATAATAGCTTCTGGATTCAGACTGCTGTGTTAGATTCTTGGGCAAGTTATTTTACTTAACTTCCCCATAATCTAGTTTCCTCATCTGTGTAAAAGAGACAGAAGTGTATACCTCATAGGGTTGCTGCGAGCATAAGACAGCACAGTAAGCATTAATTAGTAATATTATTATTGCCCACAGCACTGCTACTGTAAAGAACAAAACAAAACAAAAAAACAATACCTATCTGGAGTGTCCAAGTGTATCAAGGCAGCTGACTACTGGAATAGGGAATAGTTTTGAGAGAGAAAACCCAGTTGGTGATCCAATCACATCTTAAATTGTTGTTTTTGTTGTTAGGTGTCATCCACATACTAACCAGGTATGGCTGTAGACACATGCTAAATTAGATAATTATCATCTAAGGAAATAGGGCGAGGGGGGAATCTATAAAAACTAAATGCATTAATAGTTAAAAAATATTTATGCAAACTTTTTTCTCTTTTTTTGTTGGAGATTGAAACTAAAGTCTTATGCATGCTAAGCAGATACTCTAGCACAGAGCTATATCCCCACTCCCTATGAATATTTTAATGGACGCAAAAATGCATGAGAATCCAGGCTCCATGGTGCACACCTATAACCCCAGCTACTCAGAAAGTTGAGTCAGGAGGATTGTGAGTTCAAGGCCAGAGGCAGCCTCCATAACTTAGCAAGACGTTGTTAAAAAACAAAAAAGGGGCTGGGGGTATAGCTCAGTGGTACAGCACTTACCTAGTACATACAGGGAGGGAGGGAAGGAGGGAGGGAAGGAGAGGGAGAAAGGAAGAAAGAAAAGAAAGAAAAGAACAGAAGAAAGGAAAGGAAAGGAAAGGAGAGGGGAAAGGAAGGAAGAAAGGAAGGAAGGACAGAAGGAAGGAAGGAGAAAGAAAGAAAGGAAAGGAAAGGAAGAAAAGCAAGCAAGCAAAAGGCTTGAGAATCTCAAACTAGTTTAGGATTTAGAAGAAAAATTTTTAGAAAATTAGGAATAGAGGTGAGTTCCTCTATCTTGAAAAAAGACATTTACCAAAGCTTATATAACAAACATTATACTTGAAAATGAGTATAAAATTTAAGACTGAGACCAAAATAAGGATGCCCACATCTTCCCTCTTATTCATTTGCATCCATGTTTTATAAAATAACTATTTTTGAAACAATGAATGAAAACTGTGCAACTATTAATGTTATATAATAACTTTTTTTCAATCTCTTTGGAAGTAACATAACATCTGACCATATGGTTAATTTACATCAGATAATACCTGTTCCACTTCTTTAAAATGATCAAACATAGAATTTAGAAAAGTTGGATTTTGGTAAAGGCTTTGTCTCGAAAATTACCATTGTGATTTAACAAGCCAAATCATTTTGGAGGGCCTCAATTTTCTCTCCTTTATGTAATGGGCAGAGGATAGTAATTAGATCATCTTTGGGGTCCTTTTCATACTAACATCAGTTGTCCAAACCTAGAATTGTGAATTCTAAATCTAGAGTATAACAACAATCAACTTGAAATTGCAACTAGATGGTATCCTGCTCCTATGTACTATGCATGCCATAAATTTAATCCACAAAGCTAAAAGTATATTTCTAGCAATTGACTGGTACCTCAGCAGCTAAGGGATTATGGGATTCTGATTTGATTATAACTCTTTCAGAACTAGCACTAGTCTAGCTTCTGGGTCAGAGTTAGAAGTAGGGTAAAAAGCTGAGGATAGAGAATATGTATGGAAATTTTTACACAAACCGTTTTTAAGAGGCACTTGAGTACATGGTCATACCGCTCTGAATGCACCTAATTTTGTCTGGTCTCTGAAGAGTTTTTTATTTTGTTTTTTGTTTTGCAGTACTAGGGGACTAAACCCAGGGCCTCAAACATCTTTGTAAGTGTTCTACCACTAAGCTGCACCCCCATGCATGTTTATATTTTTTACTTTGAGACAGGGCCTTGCTAAATTATGCAGGCTACCTCTGGCCTTGAACTCATGATCCTTCTGCCTTTGACTCCTGAGTCACTGGGATTACAGGTAAGTGCCACTATACCTGGTTCTGATTGCAGAAGTTAAACAAAATCAGGCCTGGTTAGTACTTGGATGAGAGATTGTCTGGGAATACCACGTGCTACAGGCTGGGGCTGAGGATGAAACTCAGTAAAGCACTTGGCTAGCATGCACAGGGGCTGGGGTTTGACCCACAGCACCCACCCCACCAAAAAAAGAGGTATCCTGAACATGAAGGAGGGAAGGAAGACAATGTGGAAAACCTGACCTAAAAAGGAAGTTTACTGAGTAGAAAGCCATTCATTGGAAGATAAGAGATTATTGTCAATGACAACATCAGATACAATAATTAATATTGAATGACTTTGAGGCATGTCAGCAACATTTAAGTCATCCAAACTAACTGCCTCTCATACTCCTTTTGATTCAGAAAACATCCCTGAAAAATCAGAATTAAGGACAACATATGATTATGTCATGTGTGCTATGTGTGCTTTAACAGGTTCCGTTTTCTGTTTTCTTACTTAAATGTTAAAGTGGTGGTGCACAGCTGTAATCCCAGCACTGGGGAGGATGAAGCAGGAAGATGATGAATTTGAGGCCAGCATGAGCTACACAGCAAGACGCTGTCTCAAAAACGTTAAATCGTACATCATTTAAACAAAAATTACAATTATCCAATATAAGCCAATTACAGAAAAACAAAATTCATTTAACAACTTTGTAGATTTTTACTAAAATTTTCTATTAAAATATGAGCTGAGAGCTGGGTGTGGTGGTGCACACCTGTAATCACAGCACTTGAGAAGCTGAGGCAGGAGGGTTAAAGTGAGTTTGAGGCCACCCTGGTCTACACAGAGCATTCTAGGCCAGCCTGGGCTACACAGTGAGACCCTTTCTCAAACAAACAAACAAACAAACTATAATAAAATCAAATGAGAGTTCAGTATCCCTCCCTTATTAAAAAGAATAATGAATAAGATAATTTCTCAAAACAATAACCTTGGCATTAAAAATTCAAAGTATTAGCAAACAACACTGTGTAGCATAGAGAGGCTAATGATCATACCTAAAAACTATTACAAAAAGTATGCTTCATGAAGTTATTTGCTGGATTCTACTGAGATCCGCTAAATACTGTTAAAGTAGACTTTCAGCACCATTAAAACCCAGCTGAAAAGACTCACAAGGGTTCCAGGAACTGAAGTACTTACCACCAATAATGGCTGTTGGTTTAAACCAAAAGTTATGCTTCCTGGCATGGCCCATTCCTGTAATCCCAGCAACTCAGGAGACTGAGGCAGGAGGATTATAGATTTGAGGACAGAGGATAGCTTGCACAATTTAGTGAGACCCTGTCTCAAAATAAAAAATAAAAAAGGGCCTGGGGATAGAGTACTCGCCTAGCATCCGTGAGGCCCTGGGTTCAACCCAGTGCTGACAGGGTCAAAAATAATAATAATAATTATTATTACTATTATTATTATTATTATTGTTATGAAAAACACCAAAAGTTATGGCACCTCTTAGGAGTGCTTACAACTTGGGAGGGGCTGAGACTTCAAATATCATGGAAGTTTATAACTCAAGAAGGGCATAATTATTTAAATGGAAACAATCCAACCCTTTATATGCCTATAGTATAAAAATGTGATGCAAAAAAAAATCTCAAGAATTTTACAAAACTGGTTTGAGGTCTATGGACTGTAACTTAGTTTATAAAAATTTACCTCAAGCTGGGCATAGGGGCACATACCTGTAATGCCAGCAACTCAGGAGGCAGAGATAGGAGGATGGAAGTTTGAGACCAGAGGCAGCCTATGTAACTTAGCAAGGCCCTGTCTCGAGATAAAAAATAAAAGAAAGGGCTGAGGGGTGCAGCTCAGTAATAAAGTGCTGCAAAGTATGTGCAAGGCCCTTGGTTCAAACCCCCAGTACCAGAAAATAAATAAATTAATTAATTAAAAATTTACTTCAGCATTATAAAATAGCTTTTAAGATCCAGAACTAATGTTAAGCTGGGTGTGGTAGTACATGCCTGCAATTTCACCACTCAGGAGGCAGAAGTTGGAGGATAGCAAGTTTGAGGACAGGGCTAACTAGGGACACCTTGTCTTAAAAAAATAAAATAAATTAAAAAAAAAATTTTAAACTTTAAAAATTGTCAAGAGCTTGAACTTAAATTCTATAAAATCCAAGGTTTTGTCACTTTATGAAGATTTTCACATTTTATATACCTAGGGTCATGCATTTCTCTAAGTTTATTATTATTCTTTACTTTATACCAATTCAACTAGATTACTATGACAGTTGTTACCTGATCATACTCCAAAGCGCCTGGGTAGAGTGGCCATCCAAGGAATAATTCTGCAATCACACAGCCCAATGACCACATGTCTATGGCTTCACAAAATGGCAACCCCAATATAATCTCTGGAGCTCTGAAATTAAAAAAGAAAAAAAAAAAGACTGGTTTTTATTTTTAAATTATCTGATTTCATTTGATATTCTAAGAAAAGTTTTAAAATGGCAGAGAAATTATCTTCTATTTATATTAACTTTACTCTTTCAGAACCTTGAAATGTAGCCATAATCCTGAATGAAGCTGAAAGGGGCACTATCAGTTACAAGAGCACTATGATAAAGTCAATTCACTGTAATCCTTTTCTGTTATAGAGAGTTCTATTTACATAACACTTAAAAGATAAGAAAAAACAGTTTTTCAGACTAGAGTGGATTAGATAGAAATAACATACTGCAAAGAAAACTGGCAAAACTCTTGAATACATGAACTATGATATCAAAAGAAATGAAAAACAGACAGTGAGAGATATGACCAAACAAAAAGTCTTAATGGCTAAAAGTAGATCTAGACTTAGATATTACTTCACATCACAATAATAACAAATATTCACAGGGGCCATTAGTCATCCAAAAGAGACAAAACCAAACTCTTTGCATTCTGTTTTGAAAGATAGAAAGTATAGAATGTAATAAAGTAATTAAAAAGCATTTTAGTACTTAACATGGTTTGGTTATTTGGAAAATCTACTCCATGAAATATACCACTCCCATATAAATTATGTTGCTGTTTCACATAGCTTTCCCATTGAGAGGTCTCAGGTCCTAAGAAAGCATCCATGTACAACTATGTAATTGCAAGGGAAGTCATAGTCATATACATCAAAGTTATCCTAGATTTGTGCATATTTTTTAATTTTAAAACAATCTCGATATTACAGAGATGTTGTAAGAATGGTACAAAGAGATTTTCCCTAAACCCCTTGAGAATAATCTGCCATATTGTGGTATGCTTGTCTTTCCAACAAACAAGGATATCCTCCTGCACAACCACAATATAATCATAAATATTAGGTAGTAAACACCAATATGGGAGAAAGACATGGCAATCCACTCCTGAAGCAATCCCCAAGCAATCAGCCATTGAAAACCCTATGAGGGTTGCTATGAGTCAGTCCTGACTTAACAGCACCTAACAACAACAATAAACACTGATACATCTCCACCACCTAGGCCTCAGATTCTATTCAAGTTTGGTCAATTATACTACTAGTATTCTTTTTAGCAAAAGAACCAAACTCAGAATCATGCATTGCATTAGGTTGTCATATCCCATTGAGGCTTTTTCTCAACGTAAAATAGTTCCTCAGTCTTTCCCTGATTTCCACAGCCTTGGCATAAAATATAACAGGCCCGTACTTGTACAAATATTCCTGAGTGTAGGTTTGTCTGTTGCCTTCGCATAAGTAGATTCAGGTTATAAATGTGTTAAATATCACAAAAATGTTGTCTTATATTTTATCAAGTAACACACAATTTGGACATATCCCATTACTAATAATTTTCACTATGATCATTTGATTAACATGGCATCTACTAGATTTGTCCACTGTTAATTTCTCCTTCCCCCTTTGTAATTAGCTATTTCATAGGGTTTTGATTTGAAACCATATAAAAAAATCCATTCCTTGTTAAACTTTATTTATTTACTTATTTAATTAATTTATTTTGTAGTACTGGGAGGGGGGTGAACCCAAGGCCTTATACATACTTTTTAAGTGTTCTGCCACTGAGCTGTACCCCTAAGCCTTATTTTTTAAATTTATCTTGAGACAGGGTCTTGCTAAATGATGCAGGCTGCCTCTGATCTTGAACTTGTAATCCTCCTGCCTCCACCTCCTGAGTGGCTGGGATTACAGTTGTGCACCACCATGCTCAGCTATAAAACTTTAAATTTATTTAGTTATTTACCTCTATGAATACAGCTAATAGATTCTCATTTTATTCAATGGGTTATAATACATTATTTATTTTGATACTCAGATTTTCCCAGATTTGATCAGTTGGAACTTCCTCAAAGTTTTGAGTTCATTCAACATGGTCCTGCCATTCTCTAATTATTTCTTTGCTTTCTGACATAAAAAGATATTCCATGTTCATGCTGCTTTCTCCCTGCTATAGCTCCTAAAGCAGCCATTTCTCCTGAGGATACCTGGTTTCTTTTAGTGGAGAATGATATGCTGAAATACAAAGTAATAGTCAGATGTGGTGGTGCACCTGTATTCCCTAGCACTGAGGCAGGAGGATTGATGCAAGTTCAAGGCCAGCCTGAGCTACACAGTGAGACCCTGTTTCCAAAAAAAAAAAAAAAAAGACAAAACAAAAATAAAATAACAGAAAAAATGTAATCAATTTCAAGTCTGACAAAAATATGATCAAATTTTCTCCATTTAACCATAACATGCCATACATTTCTATGTATACCATCACATGTAAAACCCTGGGAAGCACTACCTTGAAGCATTTAAAATTTAGATGAAGCTGCCACTGACATGAGAATTCTACCAGCTAGCATTATAATAGAAAATAAATTTGAAATAAACTATGCATTGAAAGAATAAAACACATTCATTAGTAAAGAAACCTTGATTAATTGGTTTTATTTTAACTGGCTCTCAAGTCCCTTTTATTTATAAATGTTGGTGGGGTAGAGAGTAATAAGGCTTATGCAATTTCCAGTATGCAATTATTACATTGCTTTTGGTTACTCTTTTATCAACTTACATATTTCACAGAACCTTTTGATTAATACATAGTAAAAAAGAAATGTATACATTTTGGGGTTATACCCCCCCCCATGTATATGTATTGCTGTAACACCTATTTGGAGATTATCCTCTCCCTCTTTATCACTCACATTGTTTCCCCTCCCTTGCCCCCTTCTTCAAGCACTGCTACCTCCCACAAACCTCTCCCCCCTTCTTATTTTGCTTTCATTTCCCCTTCTTAGATAAGCCTGGTTTATCTCATATATATATATATATATATATTTGAAATCGGCCATTGAAAACCCTATGAGTGGGACTGGACTCAATAGCACCTAACAACAACAGCAACAACACACCACTCCTGGGAATATACCCAATGGGAGATAAATCATCATACCATAGAAACATCACCATTTCCATATTTAATTCGATGCTTTTCACAATTCAATGGCTGATTGTTTCACGGGTGGATTGCCATGTTCTTCTCTTGTTTTTGCAGTGCTGGGGATCAAACCTGGGTCCTCAGAGAGTGCAGAGCACCACTCTACCAACTAAACTAACCCTAACCCCTAGAATGGGCTGGGATTTAGCTCAGCTGGTAGAGCTCCACTCTGCAGTCTCTGAGGTCCCAAGTTCAATTCGCAGCACCACAAACAGGGGAGAAGGACCTGGCAATCCACTCCCAAGGCAATCCCGAAACAATCAGCCATCAAAAACCATATGAGGGTCACTAAGAGTCAGACAGGACTTGATGGCACCTAACAACCACAACCACCCCTAGAATGGTAAAGTTGGGTCATAGGAGAATAGAAATTCTTAGTTTTCTAAGGTATCTCCACATTGATTTCCAAAGCAGCTGAACTAACTTACACCAGCATAAAAGGGTTCTCTTTTCTCTGCATCTTCAACAGCATTTGTTATTACTTGTTTTCTTCATCTTGGCCATTCTTACCGCACTGAGATGGAATCTCAGTGTTGTTTCAATTTGCATTTCCCTGATGGCTAGGGATATTGGGCATTTTTTTCATGTGTTTCTTGGGCCTTTGAACTTTTTCAATTGAGAACTGTCCATTTCCTTTGCCCATTTGTGTACTGGGTTATTTGCTGTCTTAGAATTTGCTTTCTTAAGTTCGTTGTATATTCTAGATATTAGTCTTCTGTCACACAGGTACAATGTAAACACTTTCTCCTATTCAGTGGGCTCTCATTTAACTCTGTTGATTGTTTCCTTTGCTGTACAGCAGCTTTTTAATTTCATGTAATGCCATTTGTCAATTCTTAGTGCCATTTCCTGGGCGAATGGAGTCTTGTTAAGGAAATACTTTCCTATGCCTATGTGCTGAAGCACATTTCCTATCTTTTCTTCTAGTAGTTTTTAGGTTTCCAGTTTTATGTTGAGGTCTCTTATCCATTTCAAACTGACTCTTGTGCAAATTGAGAGATATGGGTCTATTTTCAATTTTCTGCAACTGGAAATCAAATTTTCCCAGCACCATTTATTGACGAGGCTATCTTTTTTCCATTGGATGACTTTAGCCTCTTTGTCAAAAATCAGGTGGCTGTAGTTGTGCAAGAGTATCTCTGGGTCTTCAATTCTGTTCCATTCATCTTCAAGTCTATTTTTGTACCGAACTGTTTTTGCCACTACAGCCCTGTAGTACAGTTTGAACTCAGGCATTGTGATCCTGCCTGCACTATTTTTGCAACTTAAGATTATTTTGGGTATACACAGTCTTTTGTGTTTCCATAAGAATTTTAAGATTTTTTCTATCTCTGCATAACCTGTCATTGGAATTTTAATGGGGATTGCATTAAATCTGTAAGGTGCTTTTGAATTGATTCTTCCAGTTCATGAGTACGGGAGGTTCTTCCATCTTCTAGTATCATCTGCAATTTCTTTCTTAATGTTTTGAAGTTTTCCTTGCAGAGATCTTCAGGGTCTTTGTTTAGACTGACTCCTGAATATTTAATTTTTTGGTGGGCTATTGTGAATGGGACTGTTGCCTTAATTTCCTTCTCTTCCAGTTCACTATGTGTGTAAAGGAAGAGTATTGATTTTTGAATGTTAATTTTGTATCCTGCTATTTTGCTGAAGGAATTAATTAGCTCTAAGAGTTTTCTAGGGGAGCTTTTGGGGTCCTTTAGGTAAAGGATCATGTTGTCTGCAAGTAAGGATAATCTGACCTCTTCTTTGCCTATCTGTATCCTTTTGACTTCTTGCTCTTGTCTGATTGCTCTGGCTAGGACTTCGATCATAATATTGAATAAGAGAGGGGAGAGTGGACATCCTTGTCTAATTCCTGATCTTAGAGGGAATGGTTTCAATTTTTCCTCATTTAATATGGTATTGGCTTAAAGATGGCCTTTATGGTGTTGAGGTATTTCCCTATTATGCCTATCTTCTCCAGTGCTTTTATCATGAAAGGATGTTGCAGTTTGTCAAAGGCCTTCTCAGCATCAACTGAGATGATCATGTGATTTCTGTCTACAAGTCTCTTCATCTGTTGAATTACACTGACTGATTTTGGTATATTGAACCAGCCCTGCATCTGTGGAATGAAGACCATTTGATCATGGTGTATGATCTTTTTTATGTGTTGCTGTATTCGGTTTGCCAGAATTTTATTAAGGATTTTTGCATCAGTGTTCATCCAAGAAATTGGTCTATAGTTCTCTTTCTTTGAAGTGTCTTTGCCCAGTTTTGGAATCACAGTGATACTGGCTTCACAAAATGAGTTTGCAAGTGCCATTTCATTTTCTACTTTATGAAATAATTGGAAGAAAATAGGTATTAATTCTTCTTTAAAGGTTTGATAGAATTCTGCTGTGAATCCATTGGGTCATGGGGTTTTCTTTGTTGGGAGACTATTACTGTCTCTATTTCAGTGAATGTAATGGGGGTCTGTTTAAATTGCTTATGTCCTCTGGGCTTAATTTTGGTAATTCCAATGTGTTAATGAACTTCTCCATTTCTTCTGTATTTTTGTTTTGGGGAGAGTACAATTTCTCAAAGTATTCTGTGATGATCTTCTGGGTTTCATTGGTATGGTGGTTATGACCCCATTCTTGTCTCTAATTGTTTAAATTTGCAATTGTTCTTTTTTTCTTTTGGTATGACTAGGGGACGTCTATTTGATTAATCTTTTTGAAGAACCAGCTCTTAGACCTATTAATTCTTTGAACTGTCTTTTTGGATTCTAATTGGGTATTTCTGCCTTGATCTTTGTAATTTCTGTCTGAATGTTCCTTTTTGACTCATCCAACACTAGATTTTCCAAAGCACTTCCAGACCTCAGCAGCAGGAAGAGATTCTTCAGATTTTCCAACTCTTGGACTGAGTGGCTACCAGTCTCTCTACAGGCACAGCTGTGGAACGACCCTGCTCCCATTGTGTAATCCAATCCAAGAAATCTTCTTTTATGTGCCAACACACAGAACACTGTCTAGCATATAGCAGGCACTCAACTCATTATTTGTTCAATGAATTTCTTTCAAAAACTGTTAGCATACATTCATTCATTCAGGAAACATAAAAAATTTTGTTGGATCAAATATATAAGCTCAATAAATAGCAGGATTCTTATATACTAGTCACTTAACAATTCAGGACAATTACAGTATTTTATGACTACATAAGAAAAACAAATACCACTCATTGAGCTTTAAAATGGGTCATTTATCATAGAAATAACTCTTAATGCATTATCTCATTAAAGAAAATATTCCAAAAACAGATTGAAGCATTATTCTTTTGCCCTGAGATAAAAAACTCAGGTCAACAAAGTGTTCCACATGAAATAGAAGAACCCCTGGGTTAAGTACAGCTAGCCCATAGAATCGTTGTTTTTAAAGTAACTAAGTTTTAGAGTTTTTTGTTTTTTTTGTGGGTTTTTTTTTTTTTTTTTTTTTTTTTTGTCACACAGCAACAGGTAACAAATGCACTGCCCAAAACTACTCAGAAAGTAGTGGGACTGAGTATTAAACAACTTATTCCTAATCCTCCTCTGTATACTATACAATCTCAAACTATGAAACTGTTTGACTCAGAAAAACACAGGAAGCCAAGCTAAAAGAAAATCTAGAAATTGACCAAGAAGTCATTTTCAGCAAATCAATTAAGGAATGCTTTCATTTTATTTTTTACAGAATAGGAAAATACTAACTGACCTCTGTTTCTAATAGTTCCACAACATGAGGAACCATCATTTACATGCCTTTTAAGATTAATTGTTCCTTAGCTCTCTAGGACAATCAAAAGAAAAAGTAGTGTGTAAGGGAAGGAAAAGAGAAAGAGAATTTTGGTGCCATTTTTTAAGGCAACAGTTCATTTCATACAAATGCTATTAAAATATATACTATACAGTAATAACATCTGCCAGGCACCAGGGCACATGCTTGTAATTGCAGTAACTCAGGAAGCCGAGGCAGGAGGATTACAAGATTGAGGCCAGACGCAGCTGGCCCAATTTAGCAAGACCCTGTCTCAAAACACAAAATAAAGAGGCTGGGCATGGTGGTGCACGCCTGTAATCCCAACAGGTCGGGAGGCGGAGGCAGGAGGATGGCAAGTTCGAGACCAGAGGCAGTCTAGAGGCAGTCTGTGTAACTTAGCGAAGCCCTGTCTCAATAAAGGAAAAAAATGGGCTGAGGGTGCAGCTCAGTGGTCCAGCACTTGCAAAGCATGCAACCACAAGACCCTGGGTTCAAACCCCAGTACCACAAAATAAATAAATAAAATAATAATAATAATAATAATAATAATAATAATAATAATAATAAATAAGGCACAGGGTTTGTAGCTCAGTGGTAAAGTACTTGCTGAGTACATGTGAAGCCTTGAGTTCAACCCCCAGTACTACAAACAAACAAACAAACAAACAAACAAACAAGTAACGAACAGTAATAGCATCAAGCACTTAATACTACAAATAAGGCAATGCTCTAAGTACTTTATAAAGTATTGGTTTATCTGATATTCATACAAATATTTTTAACAGATGTAAAAACAGACACAAGAGTAAGTAACTTGTCTAAGGTCACACACTGAAGTAAGAATTACAGTTGACACTCAAATCTAGGTTTTGGGACTTCAGAATCTATGCTTTTAACCACAATACATTAAGATAAATAATTCCTAGTATTATTAAGATTACTGGACTTTTACTGGAAGTTATCCCACTCAGATGCTACACCTGCCATTGTGTTCTTTTTCTCTTTAAACATACCACCTTAGATTTTCAAACCAATCAGGAGACACGAAATATGAATGTACTTATGTCAAGAGAATGTTAGCTGACATTTCACTAAACCATTTTCACAGTTTTTAAGCATTTACTCATCTTAACCATAAAAAAAGTCTCTTCACATTAAAACATATACATCTTTTGGCTACCTCTTAGTTAAAATAAGGCTCTTATTCTGGAAGACACTGTGTTCCTAAAGATGACCATAATAGCCCTTTACAAAGGCAGCCAGGAAATGACCCTGTTTCAAAATACAAAATTTTTAGGAAGGGGCTGGAGGTAGAGTTCAGTGGTAGAGCACTTGCCTAGCATGTGCAAGGCCTTGGTTCAACCTCCTAGTACTGAAAAAAAAATTGTTAATCACCTAGATTTTGTAGGATTTCCCCATTTTTTCCTATTATTATTATTATCATCATCATCAACTTAGATGTTATGGGGATCTTTTTTCCATTTCTTATAAGGAGCAATTTTCTAATCAAGTGTATCTGAGGTGGGAATGTGTTACTTGGGAGAAAAGGAATATTACAGTTATCCTACAGAGGTTCTATCACTGGTAGGCAACACCATTAAGGAGACTGTTTAAAGCACAACAGGGCAGCTTACACTACAGGACCTCCAAGAATTGGTCCAAATCATAATACAACTGAAGTTTCCTAAAATATGAAAGAGAAATCTACAGCTGGAACTTCTATTCAATGACTGCTAAAATATCAGATTTGAGTTTTTTCTGGTTTAATCAGCATTCTTTTCAATATCTTGAGGAATGGTGCCTTTTCAAAACAACCAATAAAATCTCAACACTCTTAAAGGAGAAACTAGATTTCAAAAAGGATACTTAACCATTTCTACAGATATTTTCCTTTTTTACATTTTTAAAGTAAGAAAAATGTTGGCATAATAATATATCATTACAGGACACTAGACATTCATGCAAATTGCTTTGATTACTATAACTGCAACTATCCAATAACATGCTGAAAGGTAACTTAAGTAAGGCTCTTAGAATAGACCCTTATTCAAATGTAGATTGTATCATAGGCTAAAAATATCACAATTAAAAATATTTTTATTACAGGCCACTTAATCTTTTAACTATGCAAGACAATGATCCAGATCAAAGCATCAAGTACAAAGAACTGCAGTAACACATATTTTCAAAGCCTGTTAAATTTAAAACTTGAGAGGCAGAGGACAGATGATAGCAAAAATTTAGTATCAATTACCAGTATACCAGTATATAGTTTATAGCCTAACACCAAAAAAAGAGTATCTACCTATAACTGATCAATAGCAAATGCTTTATAAAAATAGGAGTCAGAATTCCATTTTATTTATACACAGCTCTATTAGTGCCATGTTTTATGTACTAAAAACATTTGTAAGACCATTCAAAATTCTTGCAATACAGAAAACCATAAGAATATTACTAACAAATATCCAGAAGGAGTAGCTAAAGGGCTGGACTGGTAGGGGAACATGAAAAGTATCTGGGAAAATAAAGGAAAAACATGTCAGCAATTGAGGTTGAGTATCTGTTCTTCACATCTTGGTTTATTTTCTTTTGGATGTAGAAATATTAAAGTCAGATTATCACAGCTCATGTACATGTACTATATTATTAATACCACATATTTGTATTGCTTTTTTTTTAATAGAAAGAGGAGGGAGTTTATTAAGAGAAATGAGAAAAGAGCTGCTCTTCACCAATAAGAGTAGGCTGCTCAAGAGAGGACACCCTTGCATTGCATTTGTATTTTACACTAATAAAAATATTACTCTATAAGGTAACAGGAAAAATGTATCCCTGCTTTAAAGGTGATTATTGTTGCTCTTGTTGTGAGGTACTGTCAAGTCGTGTCTGACTCATAGTGACCCTAATAGGGTCTTCAATAGCTGTTGTTTCACAACTTCCTCGGGGTGGACTGCCATGTCCTTCTCCCATTTTTGTGGTGCTGGGAATCCAACTCGGGATCTCAGAGACTGCAGAGCAGCGCTCTATACCAACTGAGCTAAATCACGGCCCCTTTAAAGGTGATTAGGAGGGAAATATTGGATTGAAAGAGCAATGTTTCTTAAATCTATTTGAATATGATATATTTAAAATTATATCATCAATACAACAATAGAACCTCATAATCTATAAGTATGTTCAGACTAAATCAGACAACACAAATTATTTAACTGCAACAAATTTATTTTCATAATTTATAATAATTGCTGACAACAAAAATGTTAAATGAGCTCTTATCGGGAGTTAGAATCTTTGCTAAATGTTTTACACTGGGACTGGTGGTATAACTCAGTGGTAGAATTCTTTCAGCACACACAAGCCTCTGGCTTCGATCCCCAGTACCCCCCACCCCCTAAAAAAGGTTTAGATTGATTATCTCAGTTAATCCTAACAAAAACCCTATATAGTTTATAGCCTAAAAAGGGGCTGGGTTTGAAGCTCAGTGGTAAAGTACTTGCTTTACCACTGCAAAAACCCTGTGAAGTAGATACTCCACCAACCCATTTTAGAAATGAGGAAATGGAAGCATAAAATTACCTTTCTAAGGCTTATCAGGTAGCAAGTGGTGGGGCTTATTTAAAAAAATAAACATACAATATGTGTTGAAAGTCTAAGCTTGTAATCAGCATATAAATAAGTCATTTTTATTTTTATGAACTATGAAATGCATTATTATAAAATATATTTAATCCTAAAATCATAGACCCATTCCTTAATGAGTATCCAGAATATTAGGGACTGATTTGTCAGCTGATTTCTTATATAAATCTAGTGGGGCTAAGAAGCATATCACTTCTTATACACAAATTTCACCTAACAGCTGGACAAACATATTACTATTTTACTTTTTTCCTTATAATTGTTTATGTGAATATAACTTTACACTTACAGAAAAGTTGCAAAAATAGTATAAGCATACAGATAATACCCTAAATGAGATTCCCCAAATGTTAACACATTATCCTATATGGGTTATCCTTCTCTAACTTTTATATGCACACAAATACTTTTCAGAACCATGTGACATTTAGGTGGCAGGCAATGTACCCTTTTACCTCTAAATGCTTCATTTTTAGTGTGTACTTCTTAAAAACAAGTTGTCACTTACATAGCTACAATGTATTTGTCAAAATCAGGAAATTAAAATTAGTATACTACTATTAGGGCTGGGATTTAGCTCAGTTGGTAGAGCGCTGCTCTGCAGTCTCTGAGGTCCTGAGTTCGATTCCCAGCACCACACAAATAGGAGAAGGACGTGGCAACCCACTCCCAAGGCAATCCCGAAACAATCTGCCATTGAAAACCCTATGAGGGTTGCTATGAGTCGGACACGACTAGATGGCACCTAACAACAACAACATACTACTATTATTCAAATTTGCCATTTGTTCCAATAATGTCTTCCTTTATAGGAACAACAAATTTTTAAAAAAACAAATAGATTGCAGATTTGTGTCTTTTAAGTTTTGCTTATCTGAAATAGCTCCTGTGGTTTTCATGACACTGTCATTTTGGGAGTTTTCTGTTTTTGTTATTTATTTATTCAGGTTTTATGAGACAGAGGCTTGCTATGTTGCCATCTCTGGCCTAGAGCTCCCTATGTAGCCCAGGCTGGCCTCAAATTTGTGATCCTCCTACCTCAGCCTGCCCACTGCTAGGATGACAGGCATATGTATATTACCACACCTGGCTTTGACACTGTCATTTTTGAAGAATGCAGATCAATTGCTTTGTACAATGTCCCTCAATTTGTATTCATCTAACATTGCCTTGTAAGAGGACTCAGTTTATTTTCAGCAAGAGTATCACGAGAGACCCAGTATAAAAATTAGCAAAAAATCTGACTCCTGGTCAGGCACAGTGGCATGCACCTGTAATCTCAGCAATTTAGGAGGCTGAAGGAGAAGAATCACAAGTGTGAGGCCAGAGGCAGCCGGCCTAACTTACTAAGAAAAACCCTATCTCAAAATTTTAAAAAAGTTAAAAATGGGTTGGGGGTGCATCTCAATGGTAGAGCACCTGCCTAGCATTTTGAGGCTTTGGGTTCAACCCCTAAGTACCAAAAAGAAAGAAAGAAAGAATTCTAACTCCTAATAAGAGCTCAATCAACATTTTAAAAATTGTTATAGATTTTGTTTTGTTATAGATTGAGGTTGTACTGGTGTGTTTTTGTTTCTTTGTTTGTTTTTTGAGACATGGCCTTGCTATAACCCAGGGTGGCCTCAAACTCACAGTCCTCTTGCTTTCCTGTCTCCTGAGTGCTGGAATTACAGATGTGCACCACCACACCCAGCCTTGATCATATAATTTAAAATATATCTCATAATTGGAGTATATATCAGAAAACATTCCTAGCATTAATTTTCAAGAAGCATCTTTTAATGCTTTTCAAGACAGATTGTCATGTGCCAGCACAATCAAATAAATACAGGCTTTAGAGACAGAGAACTAAGTTCAAATGCCAACTCTGGCAGTCACAATCTCTAAATCTTAAATATCATTAGAGCCTCAATTCACACATTTGCAAATGAGGGACTGCTATGATAGGATATTGGGAGAAGGACCTGGCAACCCCCTCCCAAACATCAATCTGCCATTGAAAACCCTATGCACAGCAGAGAAGCACTGACAATAGTGCTTCCCGTTGTACAGAGGGTCGCTATGAGTCGGATACCGACTCGACGGCACCTAACAACAACAACGATAGGATATACTTTGTACCAAAAGGTTCATGCGTTGGAAGTTTGATCCCCATAAGCCATATGTGGTGGAACAGACCTGTAATTCCAGTTACTAAGGAGGTGAAGGCAGAAGGATCACAAGTTCAAGGCCAGCCTGAGCAATCTAAAATAAAAAGGAATGGGGATATAGCTTAGTCATGAAGTGCTTGCCTAGCATGTGCAAGACCCTGGGTCAGTCTCTAGTATAGCAATGAAAAAAAAAGGTGGGGTGGGGGGGGAGGCTAGGAGGCAGTAAGGCCTAGTGAAAGGTTATCAGTTTGGGAGCTCTATCCTCAGTTGGTAGAGCGCTGTGCTGCAGTCTCTGAGGTCCCGAGTTCAATTCCCAGCACCGCAAAAATGGGAGAAGGGCCTGGCAATCCACTCCCAAGGCAATCCCGAAACTGTCAGCCATTGAAAACCCTATGAGGGTCACTATGAGTCGGATACCGACTTGACGGCACCTAACAACAACAACAACAATCCTCATGAATGGATTAATGCTGGTCTACAGGAGTACACTGGGCCTAGTAGGAGTAGACTTGTTCTACAAGAATAGATCGTTATAAAAAGATCAAGCCTGGCCCCTCTCCATCTCTTGCTGGCACTTGTGCCCTTTGTGCATGGCTCTGGTTTCCTATTCACTCTGCCATGCCATTGCACAGTCAAGGGGGCCCTTCTGAGGACACTGGTACCATAATGTTTGAATATTTTCCAGCCACCAAAACTGTGAGTCAAATAAATCTCTTTACTTATGAAGAGCCCAGCTTCAAATATTTTGCTCCAACAACACAAAATGAACTAAGACAGGGATATATGTACCTTTCCATATTATTGTGACAATAAGACCAAGTAAAGCACTTGACATATAATTAATCTCTCTTAACCAAAAAAGCATTCGAAATTAAAGAGTGCTGGAGTGATTTTTCCAGTGTTAATAAATGATAGTAGCACAACAATAACTTAGGCTTAAAGTGTAAACCTTATAAGGAATAAAATGTTTCCTTTACAAAAAGTCCTAATAATATTTAAATGTGTGCCTTATCTCCTGTAACGAAAAAATCAGCCTGGCAGTGTAGTGGGCTTGCCTAGCATGTACAAGGCCCTGCATTCAATTCCCAATACTACAGAAAAAAAGAAAAAAACAAAATACAGCCAGGTGTAGTGGAGCATTTGTTATAGTACTCAAGAAGCAGAGTGAGGAGGATTACAAGTTTAAAGCCAGTCTGGGCTACAAAGCAAGTGAGCTCCAGGCTAGCCTGGGCTACATAGTGAGACCCTAGCTAAAAATTAAAGAACAGCCTAAAGAGAGAAAAAGAAAAAGAAGAAATGAAAAACACCCAAAATCTGGTTTTGTAAAAAGAAGTTGTAGCTGAACAAAGAAAATATACTTTGAAAACAAGTGGTTTTTTTTTTTTTGTAGGAATTGACACAATCTAAAATTCATCTAAAAATAAACAGCCCTTGAAGGAGAAGTAGCAGGATTTACACTATCAGCTATAGGTAATAACACTGTGATACTGGCAGAATAGATAAAATAACGAATAGAACAAAATAGAAAGTCCAAAAACAGACTCACACATATAAGGTCACCTGATTTATGATAAATTTATCACTGCCATACAGTGGTACTCGGTTAAGGCATATCCATATAAGAATCATGCATCTTAATCCCTACCTCATACCATATACGATAAACCAATTCCAGGTAGATGGCAAATCCAAATATAAAAGGTAACATAACAAAGGTTTTCATAGAAAACATTTCAGTTACCTTAGAGTAGATGAAAAATTCTTAAATAAGACACAAATGGCATCAATCATAAAGATATTCTTTAAAAATTAAGCCATTACGTATATGAAAATTAAGATA
Source organism: Pedetes capensis (assembly GCA_007922755.1). Classification (NCBI taxonomy): domain Eukaryota; kingdom Metazoa; phylum Chordata; class Mammalia; order Rodentia; family Pedetidae; genus Pedetes; species Pedetes capensis. The sequence goes on along the minus strand of VMDO01006269.1, from coordinate 38,562 downwards.
GGTTTTTTTTTTTTTGGGGGGGGGGTGGTGCTGAGGGTTGAACCCAAGGCCTGTGCTTGCATGCTTTTGCAAGTGCTGGACCACCAAGCTGCACCCTCAGCCCCCCCCCCTTTTTTTTCTTTTTTACTTTTTTGAGACACAGTCTTACTAAATTATGCATGCTGCCTCTGGTCTCAAACTGTGATCCTCCTGCCTCTGCCTCCCTAGCCGCTGGGAGTACAGGCATGTGCCACCTCCCCTAGCCATGTAAGATAGATTTAAAAGTGAAAAAAACAAGTCACAGATGTTTCTCCAAAGGTTTCACACTGGTAATATATTTTAAAATTACCATAGTGTGGCTTGGTTCTCTAGGAGTGGACATAATCACATGACCATTGCCATGTTGAAACAGAACCTAGAAGATCTTGGTGTAATAATAGCAACAAAATAAGTAAAACGATACATCAGATAACTGGAAGGAGCAGGAAAGGAGGGTGACAAGACCCTCAAGAGATGTTCACAAGACCCTACCCTGTGGTGCCAATCACATTCCCTTCTCCCCCAGTTGTAGGTGATGTTAAGTTATATAAGAGGTGAACAACTGGCTGGTAGTGGGACTCTTCAGTGGTGCAGCTGCCTTCGGTAATTCCCAGAGGGACTCTTCCCAGTGGAATGTGATTGTTGTTGTTAGGTGCCATTGAGTCAGATCTGACTCATAGCAACCCTCATAGGGTTTTCAATGGTTCATTGTGCTGGGATTGCTTTGGGAGTGGATTTCCATGTCCTCCCGTTTCTCAGTAGAATAGCTGCCTAAAAATGCTATACACTAGTGTAGCTGGCTGTATGCTGTTTGTGAGTCACCGACACTCCTGTAAGCAACCTCAATAAACTCCCTGGTTCACCAAGCTGGACTTGATCAATCCTTTCTTTGTCTACCTGTGCTCAGTCTGGGGTAAATGGATGTTCCCTTTAGTCTTTCCAGGAAAAATAGTTCATGCAACAATTACACACACACACACACACACACACACACACACACACCCCAATCAACTGGAATAAGACAACCAACCATACAGAAAAATAAACAAAAGGTACCTTATAAAGTAGAATACACAATAATGTATATTCTCAAATCTAATCTGCACCCTTACAACAGTTTTAGAGGGCTACAAAAGCAGATAGGGATTAGAATCTCGTGCAGATTGGATTCAAGGTCCAGAGTTCTCTTCACATGATTCTAATCTGCATCTGATTTGGTAGCCCTCTAAAACTGTTGAAAGGGTGCAGATTAAATGTGAGAATATACAGTAGTCAATAAATTTGACAAAAGGTCAATGGGTATAAGGGCATTTTCACATAAAAATTTAGTAAGCTGTATACTTAATATCTGTATATTATAAATGATGTTATATTCCAATAGAATGGCTTATAAAAATGAGTGCATTAAGTCCATCATGGGGCTCGTGCCTATAGTCCCAGCACCTAGGAGGCTGAGATAGGAGGATCACAAATTTGAGGCCAGTTTGAGCTACATAGCAAGTTCCAGGACAGCCTGAGCTCCATGGCAAGATCCTGTCTCAAAAAAAAAAAAAAAAAAAAAAGATTCAGTTCTCAAGAATAAAAGCTGCACATGGGCCAAAAATTAGCTCTAAAGAATAGAAGGTGCACATGGCCCCAAAATAAGGCACCAGGAAACAACAAAGGAAGATTACCTATCGTCATATTATTACCACTATATAATTTTCTTTTAAACCTTGCCACTCTTCTTTATAGCTTCTACTTCTTAAATGTATACAATGTCCCAAGACTATAAAGTGCTCTACATGCATTATAGATTTAACCTACACAACAAACTCTGAGGTAGCTATTATCACTGTTTTACAGAGAAGTAAACTGAGGCTCAGAGAGGTTAAGCAACTTGCTCCAAGTAACATAATAAGTTGTTAGGTGCTGTCAAGTCAAGCCTGACTCATAACAACCCTATGCACAACAGAATGAAATACTATCCTACACTGTGCCATGCACACAATCTTTTTATGTTTGAAACCACTGTTGCAGACACTGTTTCTTCTCATTTTGAATCTTGCCACATCAGCAAATGGAGGTCTCAGGGGCTTTATTACATTTCCATCATTAAGGTCTACTCTTGGAGGAAGCATCTCCTCCCCAGTTGTCCCTTGAATGGCTTCCAGCGAGGTAGAAGGGGAGCTCATCACTGTATTTGACAGTGCTTCTCTGCTATTCATAAGGTTTTCAATGGCTCATTGTTCTGAGATTGGGCTGCTGGGTCCTTCTCCCTAGCAGAACCATAATTATGAGCATATGAATAAATATGGTAATATAATTAATTGCTCCTCATTTTTTAGCACTATCATACATAAATACATTGTTTCATTTGTTTAAGACTTAAATTCTAACCTGTTTGAAAACAGGATACTTAATGCCTCATGAATCACTATAAAAAAATTTCTTATAAACTCTTAAAATGAATACTGTCATATTCAAAATACTGATGTGTTAGAACCTTCTTATAAATTCAATGTATTTTTCTCTGCAGGGGTTGTATGCTAAGGAAAAGCAATTTAGAACAAAGAAGTTCTTTAATAAATTTAAACACATACTTCTGTCATGTTACCTAACTTCACCACCATATTATTCAAACAAATTTACACAAATGAATTTATTTCTTCCCAATACTTCTACAAATATTTTATTGAAAAATGGTAACTGTTTTCAGGAGACTTTTACAATCATAAATTGCCAATTTCTACAATTACATTTTACCATTTGCAAAGAAACCTTACCCTTAGATTCAACTGATAATTTTATTTTTACTTTGCTATTACTCAAAATAAAACACAACTTCAAAAAAATATATATGAAGTTAAGTAAAAGAGTTGTTATATAAGTGCTAATGTGCCAATTCTCATTTAAGCATATTGAATTTCATTGTGGCTTTTTTTTTTTTTTTTCAGTCCTGAGGGTTGGACCCAGGTCGTCACACATGCTAAGCAGGTGCTCTACAACTGAGCTGCATATGCAGCCCCCTTTTTATTTTTTATCTTGAGACAAGGTCTCACAAAGCTGCACAGGCTGCCTCTGGCCTCCTGCCTTAGCCTCCCAAGTCGCTGGGCTTACAGGTATGAGACGCATCTTCCAGATCAGTTGCCTCTTTCTATAAAGTAATTTAGACTAAATGTCTTATATAAATGATTTCTAAAATATTTTACAAGTCTAAAATTATTTGTTTCTACATTGCAACAGTCTTGGTACAAATGTTTTTTCTCTAGGAACTGGTGATGACTAATTTAGCCTTGAAAAGTGGGGGCAGGAATACACCCCCACACACACATATCACAATGCCAGAGAGCATTTTGGTACAAAATAAAATCGCTTCCTATCACAGAGAGGGTAGACAATTCAGAAATGCCTGACATCAGAACAAAGATACAAGGCTCACATTATCAAGGATGTACTCTAATAATTATTAAAAGTTACTAAATGCTTCCTGAGCAATGAAACAAACTATTCACACATTTTCAAAGTGCTGAAATCCCTTTTTAAAAATTAACTTTTCATTTTTTCCAAATATATACAACAATTTCAAGACCAAGGGCATGCATAATCTTGATGCTCCTAGCATTAAGTTTCCAAGAGGTCAAGAGTTTGTGACATTTACTGAAAAGTATATCCATATTAGAAACTGAAAATGAGCCAGGCATGGTGGCTCACTCCTGTATTCCCAGCAACCTGGGAGGTAGAGGCAGGAAGATCAGAGGTTGGAGGCCAGAAGCAGCCTGCACAACTAAGCGAGACCCTGTCTCAAGACAAAAAGTAAAAAATGGGCTGGGGGTGTGGCTCAGTGGTAGATCCCTTGCAGGAGGTCCTGCATTCAACCCCCCAGTACTGAAAGAAAAAGAAAGAAATTGAAGGTGAAAGAGCAAAGTAGTAAAGTGATAATTCTCAATTAGGCATGTAAAAATTACTTACAGTTTAATACACTGCAGGATTTATAATCAACTTACAAAAGTCACTTTAATACATTAGTAATTAAATGACCCAAGAAAGAAATTGAGGAAACAATTTCACTTAAATAGCAGCAATATTTAGGAATAAATTTAATCATGGAGATAAAAGACTTTTGAACTGAAATCAAAATAATTTAATTTCTTTAAAGGAGATCTAATTATTGGGATGATGCCCAATGTTCATGGAGTAGAGGACTTAATATTGCTAACATGGCAATATTAACTGAAATAATACACAGATTTAATACCATACCTATCACAATTCCAATACTGTTTTTTTTGTGGGGGGGGGCGGGGGAAGTGTTATAGTACCGGGGAGTTGAACCCAGGTCTTAAGAGCATGTACCTTGCAAGTGCTCTTTCACTGGGCTTCACCCCTCAGCACATTTTTTTATTTTGATTCAGGGTCTTGATAAATTACGCAGACTATCTCTGGTCCCAAACTTGTGATCCTCCTGACTTGACCTCCTGAGTTGCTGAGATCACAGGCATCCACCAAAAACCCAGCTCCCATACCATTTTTGGCAAAGATGGAAAACCCCATCCTAAACTCACATGGGATTTTAAAGCACCAAGAATAGTCACTCTTGAAAAGGAACATCGTAACAGGAGGATTCAACACTTGCCAATCTCAAAATTTACTACAAAGCTACAGTTGTCAAGAAGTAAGGTTACAGGTCAAGGTCATGGGTTTAATCCTCAGTACTTCTAGGGGGGAAAAGCTACAGTTATCACAACAGTGTAACACTCGCATAAGAACAGACATACAGACAGACAGAAAAGAAGTGAGTCCAGATCTTAAAGCCTCACATCTATGGTCCATTCATTTCCAACACTGAGTGTCCAACAAGTAAAGCTGGAAAAATTGGATATTCATCTATAAAAGAATGAAGTTTGGACCCCTTACCTCACAGCAAATTTAATTCAAAATGAATCAAAAAACCTAAATTTAAAATCTAAAACTATAAATTGTCAGAAGAAAACATAGCTACATATCTTCATAACTTCAAACTGACAATGGTTCTTTAAATTTTACAAGACAAGCATGGGCAAAAAGGGAAAAAATAAATTGGACTTTTATTAAGATTGAAAATTGTATACATCAAGATACTATCGAGTGAAAGGACAACTCACAAAATGGGAGAAATATCTACAAATCATAGCGGATAAAGGTATAACATTGAGAACATAAAAAACACCTACTACTCAATAACAACAAAATTCAATGTTCATAGCACTATTATTCACAGAAACTAAAACATGGAAACACCCAAAGTGTCCATCAATGAATAAGCAAAATATGGTACATATATAAACAATGGATATTATTCAGCCATAAAAAGGAATAAACTTCTTACATATGGCACAACCTAGATGAACCTTGAAATCATGCTAAGTAAAATAGCTCAGGCACAATAGACAAATATTTTATGATTCAATTTACTGTATAGGACTGGGGTTTAGCTCAGTTGGTGAGAGTGCTGCTCTGCATTCTCTGAGGCCCTGGGCTCAATATCCAACACTGCAAAAATGGGAGAAGGATCTGGCAGCACACTCCCAAAACAACCCCAAAATAATCAGCCATTGAAAACCCTATGAATAACAGAGAAGCACAGACATAGTGCCAGGTATGGCACAATGTTGGGGAGTGTTTTGTTCTGTTGTATACAGGGTCTCCATAAATTGGACCTGACTTGATGGGATCTAGCAACTATTTACTGTATATAAAGTATCTAGAATAGACAAATTTATAGACATAGATAATAGACTACAGGTTACCAAGCAATGGGGGATGGAAGGTAAATATAACAAGAAGTCACTGGTTAATGCATATAGAGCTTTTGTTTAATAGTAACAGGCTGCAGTGACACACACCTATAATCTCAGCACTCAGGTGGCTTGAGGAAGTAAATTTTTGAGTTCAAGATCAGCCTGGGCTACATAACAAAATGAAAGAGGAATCAGGAGAAGTAGGAAGAGGAGGAGAAAGAGAAATAGTTGTTGCACAACATTGTAAGCAGAATTAGTGTCAATGAATTGAACACTTAAAATAGCTAAAATGGAAAATTATATATACTCTGTGTGTGTGTGTGTGTGTGTGTGTGTGTGTATGTACATATAACGTATGGGCTGGGATTTAGCTCAGTTGGTAGAGCGCTGCGCTGCAGTCTCTGAGGTCCTGAGTTCAATTCCGAGCACCGCAAAAATGGGAGAAGGACCTGGTAATCCACTCCCAAGGCAATTCCGAAACAGTCAGCCATTGAAAACCCTGTGAGGGTCGCTATGAGCTGGATACCAACTTGATGGCACCTAACAACAACAACAACATATATAATGTAGCACAATAAAAGAAGGAATCAGAGAAAGAGGGAAGGTATCAAGCCTGTGTCTATCATTAAAAAGAAATTAAAGTACGTATGTATGTATGTATGTGCACTGTTATGGTCTTAACCCATCCACAACACACCTCTAATACTACAGGGTAACCTAGAAGAGTCAGAAGACTGCAGGTTTAAAAATGAATTACTAATCAAGTGCAGAAGTCCATACCAAAACAGAACAGTGAAACAAATACGGCAAAATTTACACATGGGGATATTTCTGGGATAAAAACAATAAGGTTTGGTTACACAATGATCAGATAAACAGCAGTGAAACAGCCTAGTCAAAGAACTCAAAGTTTCTAACACTGAATAACCAGGAAAATTGTTCCTTTATTAATCTTGACCTGTGATATGAGACTATGAGAAGGTTTGGGGAGAAAAATTAATTGAACCTGAATTAGTGAGACTCAGAGATTATCCAAGAAGACAGTCAGAAATAGAAATTAGGGCTGGGCACAGTGCCACATGCCTATAATCCTAGCAACTCAAAAGGCAGAGGCAGGAGGATTGCAAGTTCGAGGCCAGAGGCAACCTGCATAATTCAGCGAGACCCTGTCTCAAGACAAAAAAAAAATTTTTTTTAATGGTTGGGAGTGTAGCTCAGTGGTAGAGCACTAGCAAAGTATGTCTAAGGCCCTGGGTTCAACCCTAAAGTACTAAAAAAAATGAAAAAAAATACAAATTAGGTATTCAAAGGGAGACATGGCAAGAGGATGATGTTTCAAAGTTTACCATATAGCCAAAAAATTAAAAATTGAAGCCATGGAGAAAGTAAGATCTCTAAGAGGGAAGTATCATTTAATAAGAAAAAGGTCTATGACTGACCCTGGGAGGATGCATTTATTCAGGAGGGGAGAAAAGGAACAAGAAAGAATGTCAAAGGAGAGAAACCTGAGGTATGGTGTTCAGGAAGACAGCAAAGAAACTTTCAATAAAACAAAGCACTAGCTGTCCTGAATGACCGAAGCCCAACCAGATGAGACCTTAAAATATAGGTATATAAGATGGATGCATGGTGCATATCTGGAATCCCAGCTACGTAGGAGCCTGAGGCAAGAGGAACACTGATTGGAGACCAGAGGCAGCCCACACAATTCACCAAGATCCTGTATCAAAATAAAAAATAAAAAGGGGGCTGGGGGTGTGGCTCAGTGGTGGAGCACTTGCCTAGCATGTATACAGGGCCCTGGGTTCAACATTCATACTGCCAAAACAAAAACAAAAACAAAAAATTTAGATATCATTTATGAGATATCTGGGCTAGAATTTAGTTCAGTTGGTAGAACACCGCTCTGCAGCCTCTGAGGTTCCAAGTTCGATTCCCAGCACAGCAAAAATGGGAGAAGGACATGGCAATCCACTCCCGAGGCAATCCCGAAACAGTCAGCCATTGAAAACCCTATGAGGGACTATGAGTCAGACACAACTCGACGGCACCTAACAACACATCTATATCAAAGGATTCGTTAAAATAAAATATAAAATATATTTTGTAAAATTATAAAAGGGACCTACAATATAAATGGAAAAATTGTTCCTATTTTACTACATATCCTTCTCTACTATTAAATTTTTTAAGTGTCATACTTTAAAAAATATTAGATCATTTTCATTTAATACACTGGTTTTTAGATATACACACAATTTTTAAAATGTGGTGTTTTCTCACAAAAGAAACGTTTGTTCTTTTTAATGTGAAAGTTTAGCACATATTAGATTCTCTCTTCGAAGTAATACAATCTCTCCATATCAGCTGATAACCTAAATTATTCACTGGCCACTGAACTGGCAGTCTTCCACAGTAGCACACTCGCTGCTAAATTCCATTCATAGGAAGATGCTGAAGACATAAGCTTTGAGGTGGGTAAGGTCAAGACTGACATCTAACCTATGACATCACTGCATTCTATTGCCATAGTATATTCATGAAGCTATATGCACCTTTAAAACAAGGCTATATACAGCCCAAGGAAAATACTGATAACCTTTGAAATTAAAGACTCGTATTTAATAGAAACAAAAGCCATCATAAAAGTCTTCTTTTAACCTATGAGTAACTACTTAACAGGCATAAGTAGTTTTAGAATATACTCTTTCAAATCTGATAGAATAGGACACATCAGTCAGATTTACATGGCATAATGTTTACTGTCTATTTTACAGCTTCATTGTACAGAATTAAACACATTTTATGACCAAGCTTTTAAAAATGTTTTGCCATATGCCTAATTAGTATTATTGAGCATTTGTGCATTGAAGTCTTATAACCTAATACCACACCTAAAAGTCAAGAGAATAGTAACAGCACCAACTTTAACTCATTAATGTTCAAACATAAAGTTAAGTAGCCTCCTCCTGCACATATAGTAAATCAGTAATAGAATTTGGATTAAAGTTCAGAATTCTTAGTCTCCTAGTTCTATATCAATTCTGTCACATTACCCATCTTATTTCTTCTTCATTGTACTGAAATCATTTACTGAATGAATCATATGCTCTGACCTGTCATTATATTAAAAGAAGTAACTACAGAACTACCACAGAGGTAATAAGAAGGAAGAACAAAGTGGAATATATACGAAAGGGAAATAATTACATGGGAAATGTATCATTTTTTGTTTCATTTAAGGGAGAATGGAGGAAATAGGAATGGAAGGAAGCTAGATATTACAGATACCTGCGCACACAAGACTCACCAAATTTAACAACTGAAAGAGGTCTTAGATAACCTTTAGAACATTTAATATTCAAGATGTATAGATTGATTTCCAAATTGCAAAGTAACAGTAATTCTTTTTCCTCTTCCTAAGGAGTTTAGTCCCTTGGGTACTTAAGAGATCTTGTCAAAAATGTATTCCATGAGCCGGGCACAGTAGCTCACACTGGTATTCCCAGCAACTCAGCAGGCAGTGGCAGGATGATCCAGGTTTGAGGCCAGAGGCAGCCTGCATAACTTAGCAAGACCCTGTCTCAATTTAAAAAATAAAAAATGGACTGGGGGTGCAGCCCAGTAGTAGAGCACTTGCAAAGTATGTATGAGACCCTGGATTCAAACCCCAAATACAATAAATCAATCAGTCAATCAATTCCATGGTACAGAGACCAAGTATAATCAATCAATCAATCAATCAATCAATCCCATGGTACAGAGCCTAAGGACAGAGCCCTAGGAAAGGTACTAATATACTTGGGTCCTAACAGTTCAAGACTTTAAAATGAGATGCATGATGTATAATACACCATAACAACTTGTTAACCAACATTCTTTTATTTATTTATTTATTTATTTTTGTAGTATGGAGGGGTTGAACCCAAGGCCTTGTACATGCTAGACAAGTGCTGTAACAAGGAACTGCACCCACAGCCCTTTTTATGTCTTTATTTTGAGACAGGGAGTTACCAAGTTATGTAGCTACCCCTGGCCTCAAACTTGTGATCCTTCTGCCTCAGCATCCCCAGTTGCTAGAATGACAGGCAGGTGCCATGATGCACAGTGATCCAACATTCTTATGGTTAGCAAAATCACTTATTTTATGTGCATGAGGTTAGGAATGAATTAGAATTCTGCTAACATGGAAATTTTTTACAATGAAAGATGCCTAGAAACAAAATGGGTTATATTATGAAATTTTCAAACTTTCCCACCAATATAGCCCTGACAAAAAGACTAAATGGAAAACACTAAACTCTTAATTCCAGAAAAGTCTACAGATCTAAGGAGTTTATGAACTTTTGCACTTGATTCCATAATATGTATGCTTAACAAAAGGTGTTTATTCCTTTAAATTTAAGATCACATAAAAATTGACATCAAAAAAAGATTTATCATACTCTACACATATATATTAAATACCCATGGATAGAAGTAGGAGACAGTTTCAGAAAGAAGCCACTTGTAATTAGTGAAAAGATTTCAAAGCAAAGCTCAACAAATAATGTTGTATTACAATAAAAAGTTATTCAGGCACCATGGTGCACATCTCTCAGAAGGCTGAAACAGGAAGATCTCAAGTTCGAGGGCAGAGGCAGCCTGTACAACTTAGTGATGCCCAGTCTCAAAATAAAAAAATTAAAAAGGGGGACACTGAGAGTGTGACTCAGTGATAAAGCCCTTGCCCAGCATGCACAAGAACCTGAGTTCAAACCCCCAATACTGGTAGGAAAAAAAGTAATCTACACATAGGTGGGGAGTTACATTAGAAAACATCACAAGTTCAGTCCAGATTTAAAATTCTCTGAGTCTGAATTCTGTTCTAGGCATTTACAAGGAAGATGAGCATTCTGTTATTAAGGCTCAGGGTCTATCCCACATGCAAATCTATTACTGTACTAGGTATAGCCCAAAACAATGACTACCTGGTGGCCAGGAAGCACAACATCCAGGAGATAATACCTATGTTAACTCTTGAAAGATAAATGCAATTTTCACAGCAAAGAAAAGATAAGTATGCACTCCTAGGCAAAAGAATAAGAGTGAAAAGTGTAAAGTGTGTTTCAAAATATGCTCAAAGAGTAAAGCTGCACTAAGTTATAAAAGGAAGAAAATAACATAAATAAAACACATTACTTACTGACCACATATATTGGTCAATTTACATCATTAAATTCTGTCATATTATAGCATTACCATTAAAGTTCTCGATTGTGAGATCAAATGTGGGGTGGGAGGATAATGAAATAAAGAAAACATCTAGGGGTCTGAAACAACTAAAACAATTTTGAAAAGGAGGAAAAAATTTAGCTTAAACTTCCTAATTTCAAAATCTATTACAAAGTTATAGAAAGCAGAATAGTGTTGTACTAACACAGAGACAGATAAACAGAAAAATGGCATAGAATGAAGAAGCCAGAAATTAACCCCTGCATATATGGACAGATTATCTTTGACAAGGTGCCAAGACCACCCAATAAGGACAGTCTCTTCAATAACCAGTGTTTGGAAAACCAGATATTCACAGGCTAAAGAATGAAGCAGTATCCTTATCTTATACCATATACAAAAATTAACTCAAAACAAATAGAAGATGTAATACTATAAAGCTGGTTTTTAAAAAATAGGGCTTGATATGTACTTCAGTGGTAGAGCACTTGCCTAGCATGTGTGAGGCCCTGGGTTCAATCCCCCCCCCCCAAAAAAAAAGAGAAAAAAAAGATATCTATTAGGGAAAAGTTTCATGCCATTGGATTTAGCAATTATTTTTTGGATATGACACCAAAGCTATAAGCAATAGAAGCAAAAATGAGCCATGTGTCATGGCACACACCTATAATTCCAGTGACTCAGGAGGCCAAGGCAGGATGCAGTCTGCACAGCTTAACAACAATGTCATCCCAAAAATAAAAAAATAAAAAAGGGGCTTTGGGTGTAGCTCAGTGGTACAGCACTTACCAAGCACTTGCCAGGCCCTAGGACACAAATGGACAAATCACACTACAACAAACTTTAAAGCTTTTGTGTGAGCAAAAGGAAAAAAATCAAGAGTGAAAAGGCAATCTACAGAATGGTCAAGCATTTGCAAATCATATATCTAATAAAAGGTTAGTATCCAGAATGTATAGAGAACTCCTGCAACACAACAACAACAAAAAATCAAATAATCTGTTTTAAAAACAGATCAGGCTGGGGCTGTTGGTGCACACCTATAATCCCAGCAGTTAGGAGACTGAGGCAGAAAGATCATGAGTTCAGGATAAGCCTGGGCTACAGAACAAGACCCTGTCTCAAATAAAACAGAATAAAAAAGGAAAGAGAGAGGACTTGAATAGACTTTCCTCCAAAGATAATCTGAAAAGGGCCTACAAGTTTATAAAAAGATGTTCAGTATCACTATCAACAGAAAAATGCAAGTCAAACCATAATAAGGTATCACTTCACATCCATCAGGATTAGTAGAATCAGAAGAAGAAGAAGGAGGAGGAGGAGGAGGAAGAAAATAACAAGTGCTGGTGAGGATGTAGAGAAACTATAATTCTGGTACACTATTGGTGAGATTGCTTTGGGAGTGGGTTGCCACATCCTTCTCTCTTTTTTGCAGTGCTGGGGATTGAACTTGGATCCTCAGAGAGTGTGGAACCGCACCCTATCCCAAAACAATCTGCCATTGCAAACCCTATTGAGGGTTGCCATGAGTCTGACCTAACTGGACAGCACCTAACAACAACTCATGATTTGGGGCTGGGATTTAGTTCAGTTGATCCAAGTGCCGTTCTGCACTCTCTGAGGTCCCGGGTTCAATCCCCAGCACCACAAAAATGTGCGAAGGGCCTGGCAACCCCCTCCTGAAAACAACCAGCCATTGAAAATCCTGTATGTTACAAGAGAAGCACTGACATGGTACTGGACATGGCAGTGTTTCATTCTGTTGTACACAGGGTTGTTATGAGTCAGACCTGATTCAATAGCACCTAACAACAGCAGACACTACAATTAGTGAGATTATAAAGTGATGCAAATGTCATGGAAAATAGTATGGAAGAGCCTCAAAAAATTAAAAATAGAACCACTACATGTGATTTAGCTCAGTTGGTAGAGCGCTGCACTGCAGTCTCTGAGGTCCCGAGTTCAATTCCCAGCACCGCAAAAATGGGAGAAGGACCTGGCAATCCACTCCCAAGGCAATCCCGAAACAGTCAGCCATTGAAAACCCTATGAGGGTCGCTATGAATCAGATACTGAGTCAACGGCACCTAACAACAACAACACATGTGTTCAGCAATTCCACTTTTGGATATATACCCAAAAGAAATAAAAGGGTCATTAAGAGATAAATACAAAGCTGAGCATGCTGGCATATGCCTGCATTCCCAACATTCAGGAGACTGAGGGAGGAGAATCAACATGAGTTCAAAACCAGCCTGGTCTACATAACCAGTTCAGGGACAGCCTGGGTTATATAATGAGACCTTGCCTCAAAAAACAAAACAAAAAAGAGAGAGATGTATAACCATATTCATAGTAACATTATTCATAATAGCCAAGAGGTGGGAGCAACCCTAAATATCAATTAAATAGATAAATGGATAAAATGTAGTACATATGTACAATGGAATATTATCCTTAAAAAAAGAACAAAATCTTGTCATATGCTACAAGACAGATGAACCTTAAGGATTTCATTCTAAGAGAAATGCGTCCATCACAAAAAGACACATGATTACACTTACATGGGCTATCTAAAGTAGTCAAATTGATAGAGAAAGAAGAATGGTCAAACTAGGGTAATGGGGAAAGGACTGTTGTTTATAAACAGTTTCAAATGTGGTAGATTAATAAATTCTGGGGACCTGTTTGAGAATAATATGAATACATATAATAATACTGAAGTGAATAATTTAAAATGGTTAGGATGATAAACATTATGTGTTTGGACCACAGGTAATTTTTTAATATTAAATTGTTAGCTTAAGATAACAGTACGGTTTACAAATGTGGTCTGCTTTTGTAACACACAGAAAGCAGAACTAACAAAATGTTTTTTAAAGTGGAAAGGGCCTACAAGCCCTATAAACCTCCTGAGTTGCTGGGATTACAGGTGTGAGCAATGGTGCCAGACTAAAGTCTAAAATTTTTTAAAGCACTCCTTGCCAGGTGATGGTAGAAAGTCAAAGATATGTAATTTTCTTTATAAATAAGTGAGCATATAAATCTAAGGGATGCTTTAAAAATAATAACCACAACACCATTATCACACATTTTAAAAAGTCAGTAATACTTTCCTAATAGCATCTCATGTCCAATTGTATTGTATAATTGCCTATTGTTCAATTGTCTATTTTATAAATACCTCTTTACAGTTCATCTGTTCAATCAGTATTTATATAAAATTCACGCATAAAATTACTATTTGAATAGTTCACAGATTGAGATTAACCTACAGAAACATAGAAAAAAAGCCACAATTATACTGTTAATCAAACACAAACTACAAAACAGAATATATTCAATAATCCTATTTTTATATAAAACATAACATGTTAATGTATAATAAGAAAAAGTGATTATTTCTAGGTGATGAAATTATAGTAGATGTCAAGTTACTTAATCCTAACCAAACTATCTGGAGAATTATAAAGCAAGTCAGCTGAAGATTCTTCAAAAACAAAGCATCAATTCTAACTTAGCTTAAAAAATTTAAAGGACATAGTTCATGTTCTCTGATTCAGATAATCAAATATATAGGCAATCACATACATCTATATATATTAGAAGATTTCTCACGTTCCCTTGTTTCCTTCTGTTTTTCTTTGCTTTTTAATGCAGAGCTTTAACATATAAACATAAATATACTTTGAATCATAATGATATTCCTGTTTAGTAACTGAGGAAACAGGCTCATGGAAAGCCAGGTATTTAAGTTCACTAATAATTTAAGTCAAAAAATATCAAACACAATTAAGCATCTCTCCCCTCAGAAAATCAGAAAAGGTTCTAGTAAAAAAAATAATAATAATAACAACCACTACACACAAAATAATCAAGATGCATATCAAATCTATCCATTTCCTTCCACTGCCACCACCCGAGCTCAGGCCACCACCTTTTTCTGTGGACTAATTTAATGCCTTGTTCCAAATGGTTTTCCTACTCCTACTTTTATTCTTGTCCCTGTCCCTCTCTTCTTGGTTTTAATTTCTTCAAATCAAATAGTATTGTGAATAGTACAAATAGTTCTTTAAACCTATAACATAGATTGATGTTAACTGATGTTGTTTTTGAAAACTGTACTGAGGTTATATAAGAGAATGTCATTTTAGCCAGGCACGGTGGCGCATGCCTGTAATCCCAGCGCCTGTAATCCCAGAGGCTCGGGAGCGCAGGCGGGAGGATCGAAAATTCGAGACCTGAGGCAGTCTGAGTAATTTAGCGAGACCCTGTCTCAAAAAGTGAAAATATTGGGCTGGGGGAGCAGCACAGTGGTCGAGCACTTGCAGAGCATGCAGGCGCGAGGCCCTGGATTCAACCCCCACTACTGCTTAAAAAAAAAAAAAGAGAGAGACAGAATGTCATTTTCAGGTAACGTATACTGAAGTATTAAGAGGAAAAATGGCTTTGTATCTGAAAGTTACTTTAAAACAGGGTAGGAAAAAATTGTGTGTGTGTGTGTGTGTATTGTAAAGACAAAATGAGTGGAAGAACTCATTTCATAACATGTCAATACTTAAAACACTTGGGAAATCTGGGTAAGTCAGTATACAGGAAATTTTTCTTTCTTTCTTTCTTTTTTTTTTTTTTTTTGGTATGTCCAAGGTTATTTCCAAGTAAAAAGGTAAAAACAAAACAAAACAAAATTGGGTGTGGTGGCTCATCCTTGTAATACCAACAACACTGGAGGCAGAGACAGAACTGTACAGGTTCGAGGCCAGAGGTAGCCTGTATAACTTAGTGAGATCCTGTCTCAAGATAAAAAATTTAAAAATGGTCTGGGTGTGCAGCGCAGTGGCAGAGCACTTGCAAAGCATGTGGGAGGCTCTGGGTTCAATGCCCAAGTACTGAAAGGAAAAAAAAAACCCTCAGAAAACAAAAAGTCCCTTCTGTGAAGCTCTATCCCTAGTCAGAGTACTTTACCTCTCTCTTTCTTTCTTGAGACAAGGTTTTGCTAAATTGCACAGGCTCCCTCTGGCCTTGAACTTCAATCTTCAAGCCCCAGTCTCCCAAATCCTTAGATTATAAATGTATGTCACCATGTCCAGCTTCAAGAGTATTTTACCTTTCTTGGTGTTTGTCCACCCATTAGGTTGTAAGCATCATAAAGGCAAGGACTCTATTTTTGCTCCTCAATGTATAGGCAGTACTCAGCACAATACTTCAAGTGTTAAGAGCCACTAAATATTTTGGAGAAAAGCTCTGATCATGAACCATATGGCAGTTTCTATTCCTGTATCTTTTCAGTGATAAAATTCTAAGAGATCTACAATCATTGATGAAGGATACATAAAATGTAGTATTATCTAAACAATTAAATATTATTTGACAATAAATAGAAATGAAATATTGATACACACAACATCATAGATGAATCTTGAAAACATTACACAAGGTGGAAAAAAAACAATCAAAAACGGCCACGTTCTATAACTACATTTATACGACATGCTTGGAATAGAAAAAGCTACCTAGACAGAGTAGAGTAGTAGTAAGCTAACCTAAGGCAAGGGGGAATGGGGAGATTAAGGAGTAATGACTGAGGAGCGCAAAGGTTTTTTTGTTTTGTTTTGTTTTGTTTTGAGATAATATAAATGTTCTAAATTTGATTGTATTGATCAATGTACATTTGTGAATATACTAAAAGCCACTGAATTATATACTTTAAATGACCAAAGTTCAAGGTATGTGAATTATATCTCAGTAAAACTGTTCCTTAAAAAAAACTAACTCAGCCAGCCATGTGGTATATGCCTGTAATCTCAGAACTCAGGAAGCTGAGGTAAGAGGATCTCAAGTTCAAGGCCAGCCTGGGCAACACAGCAAGACTCTACCAAAGAAAGAAAAAAAGAAAAGAAAAGAAAGACACTTAAAGAAAAGTTCTTTGAAAAAAAAGATACAGTGTGCATCAACAGTGTTCTATTATAAATTACCCTATATAAAGTACCAATTAGTTTATGGGTCTTTCTACCTATCTTAATTTTGTTATTGGAATTTTGCCTTTGATAGTTCTGGGTCTAACAAGGAATGAGAGATGGGTATGTCCTAAACAAAAACTGAAGAGTTCAAATTATTTTTCACCATTCTATACCTTTTTGTAACTATCGCAGACATAATAGAAAGGTTTTTTCCCCTAGTACTAGGGATGGAACCTAGGGTCTTGAGCATGACAGACAACACTCTACCATTGAGCTATATCCCCAGCCTTAGAAAGCATGTTTTAGTTCAACAGCAATTAATGCTAAATTAGTAATGTAGCAAAGAATATAACCGATAAGCAGGTTACTTTACAGCCCACTTTCCTATTATCTGTGTTCTGAAATGACTCAGAATCACTGGCTAAAATTCTATATTTAAAAAGAAAAAAGAAATTCATAACCTGAATGTTGCCACCACACCTCATAAACACATCACCTTTTGCTGATAAAATCTTTTATGCATTTGAGAGCCCTATGTGTTCTTGACAGAAACCATACTCAAGTAGCTGAATTTAGAACATGCTGACCTTGAGCAAATCAATGCCCTTAGCATGTACTTCTGGCTTCTATCACTGCAAGAGCTAGACAGCCTCACCATCTATAGTAGTCAACAATTTCTGGCTGCTGTCTCCCATCTATTTTAAGATATCCCTACTACATTTGTGTTGCACAGTTCAAAGAAAGCAAGTAATACATGAACTTGTGTTTAAACACAAATTGCTTACCTTAGAAATAATCAAGGTATGTGTGTTGCTACTGTTGCTTACCTCAAAAATATTTAATTTGGCACATTTCCACTTCCTGCTTTCACTTAAACCTACAATATCTTCTAAACAAAGAGTAAAAAACCAAGTATAAGATGTTGTGCTTATTATCTAATCAGATTTATAAGTAACCTAGTCATAAGGTAAACTAGAAATGGCGGGGTCCCAAACATAAATTGCTAACAAACACTGAAAGAAAGCAATAGTGGTTTGTCATTTACACACAAAATTACACTAGATTCTAAAGCAGTGCCTAGTTAAGAACTACACTAGCCAGGCACCACGGACACACTGGTAATACCCTCAACTTGGGAGGCTGAAGCAGAAGGATCACAAGTTCAAGGCCAAAGCAACTTAGCAAGACCCAAAATAAAAAATAAAAAAGGAACTGGGTGTGTAGCTCAGTGGTAGAGCACTTGCATAGTATGCATTAGGCCCCAGGTTCAAACTCTAATACCGCAAAAAACTGGAAAAAAAATTTAAAAGAACTAAATTACATTTTCACCAATGTATATTAATATTCATTAACTTTGATCTCATTGCCATAAAGTCCATTTTCAATTTTTTATCAACGCAACATAATCCAAAATGTTAGTACTAGTCTTTATTTATAAATGTAAACTTCAGGCCGTGTGCAGTGGTGCACTTTAGAGGCAGAGGTAAGAGGACTGCAAGTTCAAGGCCAAAGGCAGCCTACGTGACTTGTTGTTGTTGTGTTGTTGTTAGGTGCCATTGAGTCGGTATCCAACTCATAGCGACCCTCATAGGGTTTTCAATGGCTGAGTGTTTCAGGATTGCCTTGGGAGTGGATTGCCAGGCCCTTCTCCCATTTTTGTGGGAGAAGAATCTAGTGTAATTTTGTGTGTAAATGACAAACCACTATTGCTTTCTGGGAATGGAACCTGGGGCCTAATGCATACTATGCAAGTGCTCTACCACTGAGCTACACACCCAGTTCCTTTTTTATTTTTTATTTTGGGTCTTGCTAAGTTGCTTTGGCCTTGAACTTGTGATCCTTCTGCTTCAGCCTCCCAAGTTGAGGGTATTACCAGTGTGTCCGTGGTGCCTGGCTAGTGTAGTTCTTAACTAGGCACTGCTTTAGAATCTAGTGTAATTTTGTGTGTAAATGACAAACCACTATTGCTTTCTGGGAATTGAACTCTGGACATTAGAGACTACAGCGCAGCGCTCTACCCACTGAGCTAAATCCCAACCCTATGAGGGTCGCTGTGAGTCGGATACCGACTCCACGGCACCTAACAACAACAACTACGTGACTTAGTGAGAGCCTATCTCAAGGTAAAATATAGTAAAGGGGCTAGGGGTACAGCCCAGTGATAGAGCACTTGCAAAGTATGCATGAGACCCTGGGTTCAATCCCCGGCAAATAAATAAATAAATAAATAAATATTTAAAAAATAAAACTTCAATTTTTAAACTCTAAATACAAAACCTATGATTTAACATGGCTACTATACAGCTTCTGAAAGTCAGATAAATTATTTATCTGAAATTTATATATAAACACAAATCAGAAACTAATTGTACTTAGCAATTATTCACAGAAAATTATTCATTCCTAACACAGACGCTAATATTTGTGCAAAGGCTTAATGCTAGAAGCCAGTGTCAAAATATTTAGCATTTTGGATTCCTTTTTAAAGGATTTTATTTACTGTTGCAACATTTAATAAACCAACAGACATTCTCACATACTAACATAAAATAATAACAATAAAAAGGCTTTTTTCCACTCTCATCCAAAATTTCAAATAAGAAAAAAGAGTAGGTATGACAAACTAAATCTGATATGGAGAATAATGCAGGACCCAAATAAAATGAAGTCATTTATTAACAAGTGAACTAAATATAGGGCCCAAGCAGCCAGAGCTGGGCGTTTACATAATATGCTAGCTGACTACTGAAAGCTCTTAAGCCGCAATCTATAATGTACGAGGGCAAGAAAGAAAAAAACGTTATTCTCTCCATGCAATTAAGTAAGATTTTAAAATAATATTTTCCAGAAAAAGACTTCTTTTTTTCTTCTAAGTGTACTTAGGAGTTGAATCCAGGGCCTCACACATATTTTGCAAGTGCTGTACCACTGGGCTATACCCCTAGCCCATTTTTTTATTTTTTATTTTGAGTCCGGGTCTTCCTCAGTAACCCAGGCTACCTCTGGCCTCGAACTTGCGATCCTCCTGCCTCAGCCCCCCCAATTTGCTGGGATTACTGGGATAAGCCACCAAGCCTGGCTTTAAAATAACTGTATTAAAAGCTACTCTTATGTTTCATTAAGTTGAAAAAACAACAACATAAGCCAGCCATAGTGATACACACCTATAATCCCAAGCAGTCAGTAGATTGAGGCGGGAGGATAGATGCAAGTTCCGGGTGAGTGTGGACTACACAGCAAGACCTTGTCTCAAAACACCAGAAACAACCACCACCACCGCAATAACAACCACAACAATCACGACATCAGAAGCACAGAAGATCAAGTAAATTTAATTATGTAAAATTAAATTAGATCTGTTACCCTGTGATGATAGCAAATTACCCTTTAAATTATCTTAAAAGTTTTAAGAATGGTATCTAGCTGTAATGGTAAACCATACAATCTAATAGTAAAAGCCATACAATCTGATACATATTAAGGATAAATACAGCTATATTGCTCATTCCTAGTATATATTTTAATGAACTTAATTATCACTAAGTGACACACACATGAGATTCCTTCTGATAACTTACTGGTTAAGGTATATTAGAGTTGATTTTTGTAGTAGCTAATTAATTTCTCCTTCATTTTGTCCAGGGTACTTCAGTGTATACTTGTAAAAAGGCTAATCAGGGTAATCAGAAATAGTACAAAGGCAGATGTAATACCAGAAAATAACTATCCCCTTGTTAGACCCAAATTTATAACCTTCATGTTCTAACAATAAACTGCATGCATTCAATTATTTAGTAATTTATGAATGACCAACACTGCTATCAATATTGCTCTTATGTTTTCCCTACAGTGATGGAGATCATAGGATTCAAGAGTACACTAATACTATAAATACATTCAGTTTGAAATGAAAATTATTTTTCTCAAAATTATGAAACTAGGAATTAAAAACATCTTCATACTAACAAAGGAATTTTTGTTATTTCAAGTCTTGGTAATCATAAACTAGCCCCTCAGACTACTATACCTCAGAGTAGTGTTGCATTATAACATTGTAGCTGTTTATCAAAATTTACATGGAAATTGTTTTTTTCTTTATATTGCCCTCAGAGCACCAGAACCAAAAGAGCATTACTCATGGCATATGTGTTGTTAGATGCGCTGGAGTTGTGTCTGACTCATACAGTCCCTACATACAACAGAGCGAAACACTCCCTGACACTGTGCCATGCCTAGCACTATACCAATGCTTCTCTGCTGTTCACAGGGTTTTCAATGGCTGTTTTGGGATTGTTTCAGGAGTGGGCTGCCAGTTCCTTCTCCCACTTTTGTGGGGCTGAGGATCAAACCCAGGGCCTCAGAATACACAGAGCAGCACTCTATCAAGAGAGCTAAGCCCCAGCCCTCATGGCATATATATGCAGAAAAAGAAACACTCATCACAGTTATGGAAATGTATCTAAATCTTAAAATCATTAATCAGAATAACTTCCTGAATTCTTACAATTTTCTAAATATTCAGTAATATGTGGTTATCTCTTTTGTGGTACCAGGGGCTGAACCTAGAGACTCAAGCATACTTTGCTAATACTCTACCACTGGGCTGCAACCTCAGTCCCTTTTCTTTCCTTTTTAAATTATTTATCTTGAGACAGTTGTTGTTTTTGTTAGGTGCCATCAAGTCGTGTCCGACTCATAGCAACCCTCATAGGGTTTTCAATGGCAGATTGTTTCGGGATTGCCTTGGGAGTGGGTTGCCACATCCTTCTCCCATTTTTGCGGTGCTGGGAATCGAACTTGGGACCTCAGAGACTGCAGAGCGGTGCTCTACCAGCTGACCTAAATCCCAGCCCTCTTGAGACAGTCTTGATAAATTATGCATGCTGTCTCTGTCCCCAAATGTGCAATCCTTCTGCCTCTACCTCCTGAGTCGCTGGGATTACAGACATATGCCACCATACCCAGCTGTGGTTATGTCTTTAAATAATTTCTCCCAAGTACTGAAATGACCAAAGATACATACACAAACATTTCTCTAACTCTTAAAGACTTCTGTTTTTCATCAATCATGTATCATTGCTTCTTATCTTCTATTAACAATAACAATAGCCAGATGTCTTCACATGGAACTAGTGAAGATTTATTTCTATTCTCCTGGGGTGTACTTTATGCCTCAGTTTTTCAAATCTTTGTAAAACCTCAAATCTGTCCTGATCTTCTCTTGATTTCCTTATTTAACTGAAGTAGCATCTTTCACCACACACATGCACATTATTTCATTTAGCAGAAATTCAACATTTATCAAATAACCAAAAAGTAGCTCTCACCTACCTGTAGTACCGAGATTGCAGATATGTTGAACAAACAGTCTTTGATACATGACTGGCCGACCCAAAATCTATTACTTTAACCTTGTATGGCTGCCGAACAGGATCCACCAACATAATATTCTCTGGCTTGAGGTCAGCATGAATTAAACCAAGACTTTTCAATTTTTTAAGTGCAGTACCCACTTGTTGAAGAATGGGCCGAATCACTTTTAGTGGCAGGGGACTGAATTTATTTTGTTTCAGAAAGTCATACAGGTTTTGTTCCAGCATCTCAAAGACTAAGCAAGTATGGTTTCGGTGCTGAAAGCATTCATAAGCTCGTACAAAGTTATATTCATCAGCATTTTCAGTACTAAGCCTTGCTAATATGCTCACTTCTATTTGACCCTGACGTGCATAAGAAGGATGATTCTTCAAAATTTTGATTGCTACAATTTCATTTGTCCCTCTTTTCCAGCATTTAACAACCTGGCCAAAGGTGCCTCGACCAAGAAAATCAAGGACTTCATAAGTATTTTTCATGGAGCATAAGACTTCATGCTGTACTAACTGATAGTCACCTTCTCCAGTGGTACAACTTTGTTTTGATCCTGTGGTAGTTGTCACAACTGTCACTGGATTTCCCATGTTGGTTTGCAACATTGCAGGAAGTATGGACAGTTCATCAACAATCTGCATTGCGCTGCTTTGATTATCCAACTCCTCACTCTTGCGCTTCAATCCACATCGCTGGGGGCCTTCTATGAAATGTAACCTGTTTCGCCACACCCCAATCCGAGGTGCCTCCACTTGCTGCACTTGAGCTGCTATGACCTTTGTAGCACCTGCAGTGTTTTTTAAAACAACAGCACTTGTCTGCAACGAAACAGCACTTGTCTGCAACGAAAAGTTGTGTCCTCGAGGTCTAGTAAATGGTATCCTTGTCTGAAAAACACTACCCTTCGTGGGAGGATGAGAATTTCCAAAGTTTTTACCATTCACATAGGTCCGTGGATAGTTCCTTTCCTGAAAAACACAACTGCTTGGTTCTACTTTGAGTTTCTTTACACTACAAAAGGCACTTGACTGAGTTTGATAAACATATGGTGGGTAGACCAAGACTTGTGAGGCCATACCTACAAAAGAAGAAAAGGAAATATTAACCACAACAACAACAACAAAAATTCTTGATTTTAAATCTCAGGAAGAAAATTTTTCAAGGTCAAATTCATAATTTGTTTCAAAATACTAATATTTAAATTCTATCAACGTTTTTCTCCTTGGAGAAGTTAGAAATCTTTACTATCTTCATCTTTAGTTAAATCAGTTATTTGGGGGCACTGCATAAAAAAAAAGAGGGTCAAAGTTGGGGGCATTCATTTAACAAGAAACTATATGCCGTGCTGACCATTTTCCCCTTGAAAGGAAAAGTTCTCTAAACTGTACACATGTGGCAAAACTAAAGCATTCTGTCACCAAATTAAAATTTACGAGTCAATGACAAGGAAATATATAATATGTAAACATAGCTTATAGTCATATTGCTTAAGCCTAAAGCTGAAGAACTGCCTCAGGAAGAAAACAACCATGCATACTTTAAATATATATATTGGCAGAGATTTTAACCAAAAATGGATGCCCATTTCATGAACACCTGATCCTACATTCTACTTGCTAAAAATATTACCCTTTGATCTTACGGGCATTGTGATAAAGACAACTTAATGACTTTCTACCCTGTTACCTTCATGTTGCCTCTCTTATCAATTTATACTTTATTACATGAATATTTCTTAAAACGGCCTCCAAATAACAGTCTTTTGTTCATTTATGTTTGAAAAATAAGTTACGCTTAAAATCATTCTAAATCCCCAAAGACTAAATGACATTGTATGTATTTTATACCTGTATCCAAAAAGGACTTCAGGTTAACAAGGGTAAAATGCCAAACATTCTAATCATACAACCATTAACTGCATGAGGATTTTGTAAGTGATATTTGACTCCAATTTAACATAGACATGAAAAGAGATTTAACATTTATTGACATACTTGACTGTCGTATTTTTTTTTCTTTTTCCTTTTTTTGTGGTCCTTGGCCTTGAACCCAGGGCCTTGCGCATGCTAGGCAAGTGCTCCATCACTGAATTGCACCCATAGCTCCCTTTTTTATTTTTTATTCTGACACAGGGTCTTGCTAAGTTGTGCAGGCTGCCTCTGGCCTCAATCCTGTGATCCTCCTGCCTCCGCCTCCAGAGTTGCTAGGATTACAGGTGTGCACCACGGCACCCAGCTCATACCTGATTTTCATCCCTATGACTTTATTTTATGAACTCGGAATTTATGTAACATAACATCCAGCAACTGCCAGGCATGATGGTTCACATCTGTAATCCCAGCAACTCAAGAGGCAAAGATAGGAGGATCACAAGTTCAAGGTGAGGGCAGCCAGAGTAACTTAGTGAGATCCAATCTCAATACGAAAAATAAAAAGGGGCTAGAGGATGGAGCTCCATGGTAGTGTATTGCAAAGTATGCGTAAGACCCTAGATTCAGCCTACCCTACCAATATGGAAAAAAAAAATCCAGCAACTGTTGACCTAGGTATATGAACTTAAAACACACACAACAAATCTTCACTACCACCGCTTTAAAAAAAAAAAAAAACTATTTGCCAGTATTTTACAAAACTATAGACGCTTTTGACCTACAAATTCAGGAAAATCACATATAGTACAAGAATATTCATTGCAGCATTATGTAAAACAACATAATACTGTAAATAACCCAAGTATCTGCCAAGAATAAACTACAATATTTAAAAAGAATGAAAACAATACTTTTCTTCCTTCCTTGAAATGCAATGGTACGAAATTATGATAATTTGAGCCAGGTATGGTGGTGTACACCTGTAATCTCAGCACACTGGAGGCTGAAGCAGGTAGATTGAGAATTCAAGGCTAGCTAGGGCTATGTAGTGAGACCTTGTCTCAAAAAAAAAAAAAATCTTGATAATTTGAGCTACAACAGCCACCTTGGAACCATGACATGACAAAGGTGAAGACAATCTAGCACAGAAGGCATGGCAGAACATTAAGAATGGGAAGACCGATAGTCTTTGTTGGCATCATTAGTTCATTGCACCTAATTCAGAATCCTGTGAGTCTCTTGAGGCCTCATGAAGGAGGCTTTATCAGCAGGGAGAAAAGAAAACGCAATATTGAGGGTCCCCATGTGGCTGGGAAGTTACTGAGATGATGATCCTGCAACATCCCATCTGCTTGGCTACGTGGTATCACCACTCCTGATGGCTGACAGCAATTTTTGGTATTCCTTGGCTTATGGCAGCATCACTCCTTTCTGTCTCTATCTTCCAGCAGATTCCAGTGTTCCATACCCATAATTGTCTTGGTGGTCCCAGCAACAGCCTAGACTCCATCTAGATCAGCTGTCCCACAGCCCATAGAAACACTGTGGCAAGGATGGCTTCTGTAAACCATGGCACTTTGGGACAGCTTGTTACATGTAGCTAACTGACACAATCTGCTTCTCTGACCAAGGTTCAGTCCTCAGGATGACCTAAGTTGGATGCCAAGCTCAAGGCCAAAGACCTTCCCTTTATCCTCTCCCACTTGCTGTATACCCTGGGAAAGTTCTAGACACTTGCTGGGCCTGTTTCCTTATTTCTCAAACAAAATGTAGAATCATTTCCAAATTCTCTTCGCTGGTGGTTTAAAAAATTAGCCTCAAATTCTTTGTCGATCTATCAGTTTTGTAGTAGGGATCAATCTCTCTCCTCCTGACTTTGGCTGGGCTCATGGATATTTTGACAGAGTCCAGCAAAGGTAATACTGTGTGATTTCCAAGCCAGGTCAGAAAAACACACTTATTTAATTGCTTAGAATCCTGAGCTGCAATGTGACAAGTCTGACTCTGGCAACACCATACTGTGAGGAAGCCCAGGTGGTGAGAAGATGCTACACATAGATGTTCAGGGCAGCTCGTATGGTCTTTGAGTCCTCCCAGCCAGTGGTGAAATGTGAAGAAGGAGCCTCAGTCTTTGAGTCTCTCCAGATACCATAGAGCAGACACAAAACACTATGCCTGTATGACTGAGTGACTGTCCAATGGTCTAGTCTAATAAATGGTGGTGGCTTTATATCATTTAAAAAATTTATTTAATTTGTTATGACTGGATTCCAAAGATAATACTGTTATATATGTAAAAAAAAAGAAAAGAAAAACAAGATTCTGCCTTTACAATAGATATCATCACACTTGCTTAATTAAAAAGAGATTATATATACATATATATTTGTATAAGCATTGAATATGTGCAGACAAACAGAAATTGTGAGAGACTTCTCAAAAGAAACACAAATGGCCAACAATCATTATGAAAAAATGTACAACGTCCTTAGCCACCAGGGAAATGCAAATCAAAACTACACTAAGATAGCATCTCACCCCAGTTAGAATGACTACCATCAACAAAACAAACAACAATAAATGCTGGCGAGGATACGGGGGAGCAACCTTCTACACTGCTGGCGGAAATACAGACTAGTGCAGTCACTCCGGAAATCGGTATGGAGGTTCCTCAAAAAACTAAAAATACTGTAATCTCAGCGACTCAGGAGGCTAGTCTCACAAATTCGAGACCAGAGGTAATCTGAGTAATTTAGCAAGACCCTGTCTCAAAAAGAAAAAAAAAGTGGGGGGGGAGCTGGGGGCACAGCTCAGTGGTCCAGCAGTTGCAAAACATACAAGCGCAAAGCCCCGGATTTAACCCCTAGTACAGCAAAAAAAAAAAAAAGTTAAAGTTGAACTACCATATGACCCGGCTATTCTATTCCTGGGTATATATCCAAAGGAATATAAGTCAATATACCATAGAGATATCCACTCACCCATGTTTATTGTGGCTTTACTTACAATAGCCACGGCTGGGGTTTAGCTGAGTTGGTAGAGTGCTGCACTACACCCTCTGATCCCCAGCATGGCAAAAATGGGAGGATTTGGCAATCCAGTCCGGAAACAATCCCAAAACAATCAGCCATTAAAATCCCTAGAGGGTCGATATAAGTTGGACAGGACTCCAGGGCACCTAACAACAAACACCACCACCTACCAACAACTTACAATAGCCAAGATAGGGAATCAACCTAGGTGTCCTTCAACAGATGAGTAGATAAGAAAATTGTGGCATATATAAACCATGGAGTTTTATTCAGCCATAAAGGAGGACAAAATTATGGCATTCACTGGAAAATGGATAGAACTAGAAATCATAATTTTAAGCAAAATAAGCCAGACCCAGAAAGATAAACATCACATTTTCTCTCACATGCAGATGTCAGACTTCAATATATATTCATGATTAAAATGTATAGATCATGAAAGCAGATGGGACCCAAGTAGGAAAAGATAATGGACTAAAGAAAGGGGGAATGGGGCCGGGTGCGGTGGCTCACATCTGTAATCCTAGGGAATCAGGACAAGGTGACAGGAAGATTGCAAGTTCGAGACCAGAAGCAGTCCACATAATTTAGCAAGACCCTGCCTCAAAACGAAAAGTAAAAAAATGGGTTGGGGGTACAGCTCAGTGGCACAGCACATGCAAAGCATGCAAGCATGAGACCCTAGGTTCAACACCCCAGTACCATTTAAAAAAAGAAGAAGAAGGGAGAAAAAGACATGCAAGTAGAAGGGAGACCTTTGGTGGGGAGGAAGGTGTTGGGGAAGGAGGGTCATGAGAGGCTAAGGGGGAAGTGAACAATGTACAATGAAATTCATGTATGAAAATGTCACAAGGAGACCCCTTAAGTTGTACATTAAAAATTACCAATAAAATTGCAAAGATTAAAAATAAATACATAGCACAAAAAAAGAGAAAAAGAAAAGAAACTGTGAGCTTCTTTGCCTTAGAGGAGAACAACAACACTGGAAGAATGAAGATTTACTCTTCACAGTACATCATTTTTTTCCACCTTCAATTTTTTTACCATGTACATGTACATATATTACTTGTTCAAAGTTTGTGAATCAACTGGGAACTTACTAAAATACATACATTTCTCCAGGTTCAGTGGTGTACACCTGTAATCCTAGCAACTCAGGAAGCAGAAGTAGGAGAATCATGAGTTTGAGGCCAGAGACAGTCTAAGTAACTTAGCGAGACCTTAAGATAAAAAATAAAAAGGGGAATGGTTACAGCTCAGTGGTAGAGTGCTTGCAAAGTATGTGTGAGGCCCTGGGTTCAGCCCCCTAGTACTGAAAAAAATAATAATAATAAATTAATTAATTAAATAAAATACATATATTTTATATTTAGAAAAGAAATTAAAAATCTGGGATTTGCTTCAAAATAATAGAAAAGAGGAGAAAGTACACAAGGATACAAATGAGATTAACCACAAATTATTAGTTTTAAGAGCCTGATGAGTACATTATTGTTAGGTTCCGTCAAGTTGGTATCTGACTCACAGCGACCCTACATATAACAGGTGGAACAGTAGTATTACTGTTTCTCTGCTATTCATAGGGTTTTCAATGGCTGATTGTTTTGGTACAGAGTGGGTTGCCAGGTCCTTCTCCCAAGCCTACAGCATCTGGTGTTCCCAGGCAATCTCCCATCTAAATAGGTGTTCATAATACTGTCCTTTTCTACTTTTGAATGTTTACATTTTTCCTTAAAAAAAGTTAAATAAATAAATGTACAATTAAAACTCCATCCAGAAAGATACTGAATCAGTCGGTCTGTGGTAAGGTCTAGGCATTTATGAGCATACAAGCTTCCAAGACCATTTTGATTTGCAATAAAATCTGAGAACCAACCAATGATCTAGTCTGTACAAAAACCCTAGACAAATTCAAGACCTGCCAATTCAGGGCCATGTCTGAAAAAACAGGATAAAGCCCAAGGGAACAGTATTAATGCATACCACCCCATGCCATGTTAAATTCATGTGTCACTTGAATAACAGTTGAGATCTGATAAATGACCAAGAGAAGTTAAAGAAAGTGCTATAATTTCTGAATCCTCCTATTCCTATCTTTTCATTTTCAACATACCAAAGTAGAAGGCAATCAACCCAAGGACCCCAACCTAGAGCAAAGGAAGCTCAGAAAAAGTTGTTATCACTCACCAACCAATTCTTGGTCACTGTGGGACCAATCTCCATAGGGACTTTAGAAAATAAATGATGTTGTTGTTATTAGGTGCCTTCGAGTTGGTGTCCGGCTCATAGCGACCCTCATAGGGTTTTCAATGGCTGTTTCGGGATTGCCTTGGGAGTGGATTGCCAGGTCCTTCTCCCATTTTTGCAGTGCTGGGAATTGAACTCGGGACCTCAGAGACTGCAGCACAGTACTCTACCAACTGAGCTAAATGGGAATATCACATAATATATACCCCAGCACATCAGGAAAAAGAGATGATGATGCTACAGACAATTATAACAGACTACAAGGAAAGAATGGGTAAATTACTAATTAACTAATTAACTTTGACCACTGTGACTCCCTGCCACATCCCAATATTAGGTCTTTCCTGTCTCCCACCATCCATCAGATAAGCTAATGGCCTGATGAGACTATCTTGTACCTGGTATTTATGAACTACACACAGTATACCCAAGAGTTACTAACCATGCAGTCCAAAACACTGTTTTGTTGCAACATTTTTATTTATTTTTATTTTTTTGCCGTACTAGGGAATTGAACCCAGAATGCTCCACCACTGAGCTGCACTCCCAGAGTTTTTTCCTTTGAGACAGGATCTCATTCAATTGTGCAAGTTGCCTCTGGCCCTGAACTTTCGATCCTCCTGCCTCAGCCTCCTTGAGTTTCTGGGATTACAGGCATGCACCATGACACCCAACACCTTTTCATTATTTTTTTATTTTTTTGCAGTACTGGGGGTTAAACCCAAGGCCTCGCACTTGCGTGCTTTGCAAGTGCTATGCTACTGAGCTGTACCCCCAGCCCATTATTTTTTTTTTTTACTTTTTTGAGACAGGATCTTGCTAAATTATGCAGACTGCCTCTGGTCTCAAACCTGCAAGCAATCCTCCTGCCTCTGCCTCCCTAGTCTCTGGGATTACAGGTGTGAGCCACCACATCTGGCCTTTCTATTATTTTTCATTGCAACATGTACTATGTTACTCTCTGCAGCAACATTATGTATGACTTTGTCATTTGTTCTTATCAAGTAAGGAAAGAAGTTTTGAAATACTATCCCTTTGTAATCTAGGACTACCTATAAAATACTACTCAAGAGTATAGTGAAAGCACCTATTAATGCAACCATTAAGTTTCCATTCCTCAGACTTAATCATTTCAAGTACTCTAACCTGCTATGTTCTAAACACTTGTGTGCTCCCAAAATCTATGTTGAAACTCATTCCCCAAAGTAATGATATTAACAAGTGAGGCTTTTGGAAGTTGATGAAGGCTACTTTACTGAATGAGAGCCCTTATAAAACAGGCCTCACAGAGGGCATCACAGCACATACCTGTAATCCTAGCACTTGAGAGGCAGAGGACTCCAAGTTCAAGGCTAATCTGGGCTACATAGAAAGACTCTGTCTCAAAAAAACCCACAAAAAATTAGCCAGGCATGGTGGCACCCACTTTTAATGCCAGCTACTCAGGAGGCTGACCCAGAAAGGTAATAAGTTCAAGGCTGGCCTGGGCATCGTAGCAAGACCCTGTCTCAAAATAAAAATAAAAATAAAAGGAGGTTAAGGGTGTAGCTCAGTCACTGAGCCCTGGGTTTAATCCCCAGTACCTAAATAAATAAATAAATAAATAAATAAATCTCAAGGAACTTGTTTGCCTTTTTTGTCACGTGAGATCACAGCTAGAAAGGACCATCTTTGAAGTAGAGGGCAAGTCCTCACCAGACACTGAATCGGCTGCTGCCTTGATCTTGGGACTTCCCAGTCTACAAAACTATGAAAAATTCTTTGTGAGTTATCCAATAATTTTGTATTAGCAGACCAAATAGATTAAGACGTAGGCTTTACTCTTCCCATCCTCTAAAACTTTAAGTCCTATCTGAGCCCTATCTAAATGGTTCCCATTCTTTTGCAATTACAAAACCAGCACTGAAACCAATACTCACACCCACAATCCTGGGTCTGACCACTGCTAACCACAATGAAATGCTTTCGTCCTTTTCACTTATTACACATAACATCAGCCTTTCTGAAAAAAGGAGGGAGGGAAGAGATATACTTAATTAACATATTCAATTTATTAGCCAATATAAAATTTCTGAATAATTTTCTGCTAAACTTACACACACTCTGTATGTTGTTAGGTGCCATCGAGTCAGGTCCAACTCATAGCGACCCTCATAGGGTTTTCAATGGCTGACTGTTTCGGGATTGCCTTGGGAGTGGATTGCCAGGTCCTTCTCCCATTTTTGCGGCACTGGGAATTGAACTTGGGACCTCAGAGACTGCAGAGCGGCATTCTACCAACTGAGCTAAATCCCAGCCCACTGTATGTAATAGGCCTCTTTTATTAAATGTACTGACATGACAAATAGATTAAGAAAAGGCAATAATACCTTGCATTCTCCTTAGTCAACTTTCTTCTACTTGTCTAAATCTTCATTTTTAAATTGTGGTAGAATATGTATATATAACATTACATTTGCCTGCAGCGGTAGCCCTGTGGCATCCGATCCCGTCAGATCTCGGAAGCTAAGCAGGGTTGAGCCTGGTTAGTACCTGGATGGGAGACCGCCTGGGAACGCCAGAAGCTGTAGGCTTGGGAGAAGGACTTGGCAACCCCCTCCCAAAAATCAATCTGCCATTGAAAACCCTATGAACGGCAGAGAAGCACTGACAATAGTGTTTCCCCCTGTTGTACAGAGGGTCGCTATGAGTCGGATACCGACTCGACGGCACCTAACAACAACAACAACATTACATTTACCATTTAACCATTTTTAAGTGTATTATTCAGTGGCATTAAGTACATTCACAATGTTCTGGAATCATCCCCTCCATCCAAATATTTTTCCTCTTTCAGTACTGAAACTCTGTACCCACTAAACAATAATCCCCTACTCTATCTCTCCAAAATAACTAGCAACTACCACTTATCTACTCTATGACTCTGACTACTCTAGTGTACTTTATATAAGTAGACTCATAATATTTGTGTTTTGTGACTTAGCTTAACATCTTCAAGATTCATCAACATAATGCATGGGGCAGGATTTTCTTCTTTTGTAAGATTAAACAATATTTCATTATGCACACCCACCCACCCACATTTTGTTCATTCATTCATTGATAGACACTTGGATTGCTTCCACCTTTGACTATTGCAATTGTTGCCATGAGCATGAATATACAAGAATCTCTTCAAGATACTGCTTTCAGTACTTCTGTGTATATATCTAGAAATGGAACTGCTGGGTCATATGGTACTTTTAGTTTTAATTTTTGAGAAACCACCATACTGTTTTCCATTGCAATTCTACCATTTTATATTCCCAACAGAAACACAAAGGTACTGATTCCTCCCCAGCCTCACCAACACTTGTTATTTTTCTTTCTCTTTCATAATCATCATCCTAACAGGAATGAGGTGATATCTCATTGTGGTTCTCAAGTCTCAATTCTTAAATCTAATTCTTGCCTCATCAATATTGCTCCACTAATACTTAGAGCATGATGTCATCAATAACCTAACAAGTGAATTTTATGTTCTTTCATTTGAGTTACTGATGGAAAATATTAAAGATTACACCTAAAACTAAGCTCAGTCATCTCTTTCTCTCCCTTATCTCAAACCCCAAAATCTAACCTGTCTATATTAATACAGCATATTGTATCCTCAAATGTCATCCACCTTTTCTTTTGACTACCATCTCTTTCTGACTAGTTGCCACCACACATAGTCCCAATATTCTTGACTAAATTTTAGTTCCTCTCTTTCAAGTAAAATAATATTCAAAATTAACCCTTCTTATATATCACAAGCCTGTGGCCATATCACTGTGGCATCCAATCCCATTATCTAAGCAGGTTGGGCCTGGTTAGTACTTGGATGGGAGACAGCCTGGGAACACCAGGTGCTGTAGGCTTGGGAGAAAGACCTGGCAGTCCACTCCCAAAAAACTACCCTATAAAGAAGTACTAACAACAGTGCCAAGTATGGCACAGTGTCGGGTAGTGTTTCATTTATTGTACATAGGGTCGCTATGAATCGGTCCCAAGTCAACAGCACCTAACAACAACAACATATAACACAAAAGATATTTATAAAGATGTTGAGCAGCAAAAGAACCCAAAAGTCTAAATGAGAATACAGTAGTTCTCAGTCTTTACCTTGAAACATGTAAGGTATGATTAACTTGGAAGAAGTGAAAGTCTTTAAGGAAAGGTAGAATTTATATAAACTTTGTTGTTGTTGTTGGGGTTTTTTTGTTTTTGGGGGTTTTTTGTTTGTTTGTTTTTGAGTAGGGTCTTGCTATATAGCCCAGGCTGCTTGAACATGAGATCCTCCTGCCTCAGCCTCCCAGATGCTGAGATTTCAGGCATGCACCACCACATCCAACTTTCATGAAAACTTTTTCAAAGTAAAAGCACTTCAGGGAAGGTAATCTTCATTAAATTTTCACTTTTTATAGGCAAATGAGTAATCAAAGTAGCCATGTCAAGAAAAGAACTTTGAGCACCACTAGCATGACTTTCAACATAGCAGAAATGTCACTAGCCCTTAGGACCACTTTACAGTCAACCCACATTCTAAGCCCACAATACACTTTTGAAAATAAAGTGATCTAGTTTCCAAACAATGAAGTTAGCCTACTCAGAATTCAATAACCTCACTTTTAAAATTATAAACTAGCCAGATGCAGTGGGGCACACCTGTAATCCCAGCAACACTGAAGATGGATGCAGGACTGCAAATTTGAGGTCAAAGACAGCCTACATAATTTAGTAAGTCCCTGACTCAAAATAAAAATGGTTTGGGGGTGCAGCCCAGTGCTAGAGTACTTACAAAATATGTGTGAGGCCCTGGATTCAACCCCCAAGTATCAAAAAGGAAAGAAAGGAAATGAAAAGAAAAGAAGGAAATAAGAAGAAAAAGATTGTAAAGTACTTATGGCTATTTTATATTACATATGGACTTAACTGGTGACTACTTTAGTTCAGTCAGACTACCCAAGTCATCCTATCCCATCCAAAAGAGAAATTCTTATTGAAGTAAGAAAAGAAAGCAAGCAAACTTGCTGTCTCCAATTACTGATTCTCAAAATTATAATCATAGAATGACCACCTGTGAATTTATCACAAGAATTTTATAATGCTATATTTGTCCCTTGTTATATTTTAATAGTTCACACCCACATGCTCTAATTATTCTAACTGAAGGGCTAGAACTTCCTTCAAGAGTTCAAATATAGAAGAAAGTAAAAACTTCTCACCAATTACAGATATTTCCACCTTTCCATTCCAAAAAAAATCAGAGCCTCTAAAAATCTTAATTTACGTACACTCTGGTAGCCTACACAGACAATTTACATTTTTATCTCTTCCAGTTTAAGATGCATGCCTACAATTTTAATAAGTTAATCATCAAAGCCAGGTGTACATCTATAATCCCAGCGGCTTGGGAGGCAGAAGTAAGAGGATCACAAGTTTGATGGCAGAAGCAGCCTGCATAACTTAGTGAGACCCTGCCTCAAGATAAAACTTTTTTTAATAAAAGCGGGTAGGGTGCAGCTCAGTGGTAGAGCAGTCGAAAAGCATCACAAGGCTCCAGGCTCAATCCCCTAACGCTACCAAAAAAAGGGAAAAAATCAATTTTTGAAAGAAAAGAAGAAATCTTTTCTTTTTATTAATTTTTGTTTGTTTGTTTTTGAGACAGGGTCTCACTAAGTTGTATAGTTGCCTCTGGCCTCAAACTCACAATCCTCCTGACTCAGTCTCCTGTGTGGCTGGGATTATAGGTAGGCACCTCAGCACCTGGCTAAGAAAAGATTTTCTTTAAGTAAGATACAAAAATTACACACTATGAGAGAAAAAAAAATGGACAAATTTGACTTTATTATAATTTAAAACTTTTATTCATCCAATTGCACTAGAAATAAAAAGCCACATAGACAAGATATTTGTAGCACATATAATTGATCTAGTCATATTGTGTTTGATGAAACTCAGTAGAAAAACAGGTAAATGATATAAACAATTTACAGAAAAGAAATACAAGAAAAAATACTTATTAAAAAAATCCTAACATTACTAGTCATCACTAGTAATAAGAAAAGTATAAACTTACCACAGTAAGATGCCATTTTATAGACATCAGATTGGCAGAAAAAAAAAAAAAGAACAATACTCAATGATGAAGAAGAGGACAACAGGTACTCTCATATGGCAAGTAAAAAGTCCACTTAAGAAAGCAAGGCTGAAGATGGACATATTCTATAATACAGCAATTCTTCTGCTTATCTCCTGACTAGAGAAACCCCTCACAAAGAAAGCAGGTAAGATAATGTTATCTGCTGCACCATATGCAGTAAATTTTTGAAATAACCAGAAAATAACGAGGTATTTGGGCTTATTCACACAATACGAAGTATACAAAACACAATCATCAGATATTTATGTTCCACAAAAGAAGAAAAAAATATAAACTCTAATGGTAAAAAAAAAAATCACTGATTTTAAGATGCACATCAATTTCCAAAAAAAGTTAAAAAGGGGGTGGATATGTATGTTAGAACTGATAAGGTACAATAGAATGAATTGACTAAAATTACATACATAAACATGGATGAAGTTGACCATGCATTTTTATATTTTTTTTAAATCTCAAAATGATGTAGAAGAAAAAATTTACAGAAGGGCATGTTTCATTTAAGTGTCATTTATTATAAAGGAGACAAAACCATTAAGTCTTTTCTCAGGATCTGAAGGGGATTGATTCCAGGATACTAAGGATACTCAAATCCAGTAGATACTTGACTCCCTTATACAAAATGGCACAATATTTGCATATATCTACATACATTCTCCTATATATTTTAAATCATCTCTCAATTATTTATGACACCTAATACAAAATGTAAACACAATGTGAAGAGCTGCTATATTATATTGTTCAGAGAATAATAAGAAAAATAGTCTACATATGTGTAGTAAAGATGCAATTTTTTTCCTGAGTATTTTTGATTGGCACTTGGTTGAACTCACAGTTGGTTGAACCCACAGATGTGGAACCTGCAGATACCGATGGATGACTGTATTGTGTTTCTAGCAATATTAAGCATGAGATACATGTATAAAAAATGCATGGAAATGATAAATATGCCAAGAAGAAAGGGAAAGAGAGAGACTTCAAATCTGTAAGTTTTATTTTGCAATTCTTCGTCAAATGTCAAGATTTTGAGTGACAGACATAAAACAATGTCTTTTTTGAATAAGATTTCTGTTTGAGAGTCATTCACTTGTAAATAAACTGTTGAATATTTTAGGCATGGCACTGAGCATCTAAAATCTAGAAATGTCAGGCATCTGAGTTCCTGGGATCAACAACCAGCTTTGATTTAAAAAAAGAAAGAAAGAAAGGTCGGGTACCGTGAAGCAGGCCTGTAATCCCAGCAACTCTGTAATCCCAGCAACTCAGGAGACTAAGGCAGAAGAACCACTGGTTCAAGGTCAAAGGCAGCCCACATATTTTAGTGAGATCCTGTCTCAAAATAAAAATAAACAAATAAAAAAGGGTATAGGGATGCAGCTCAGTGGTGGAGAACTAGCCTGTGTGAAGTACCAGGTTCAACCACCTCACCCCAATATGAGTGGGGGGGATGATTCATAAGCAATGAGTGCAAATTTTTTTCATTTAAAAGTACTGCTTAATTCATAATTTTTTGGAGCTCTTGGCTAGTACATAATATCTTCAATGAATGAAGACTAAAAGAA
Organism: Pedetes capensis; assembly: GCA_007922755.1. Classification (NCBI taxonomy): domain Eukaryota; kingdom Metazoa; phylum Chordata; class Mammalia; order Rodentia; family Pedetidae; genus Pedetes; species Pedetes capensis. The sequence continues at coordinate 1,348 of VMDO01006269.1, read as the reverse complement.
TTTCATTATGTAATCCAATAAATTTTGACAGTAAAAAAAGGCTTTTCATTCTTAAAGACAGAGAACCATAGTACTAGTCTATACAAAGCTCTATAAAGAGAAATTATAGACTGTAATTATATAATCAGTAATATTCAAACAGTAAAAACAATAGTGCGACTAGTCAGTATACTTCATTTCTCAACTACTTTATTTAAAGTACATATTTAGCAAAGCTGGCACAGTGGCACACAGCTGTAATCCCAGTGACTCAGAGGTAGAGAAGGTAGGATTGTAAATTCAAAGCCAGAGGTAACCTACATAATTTAACAAGACCATGTCTCAAAACAAAAAGTAAAAAATGGGTTGGGGGTACAGCTCCATGGTAGAGCCCTTGCAAAGCATGCTTGAGGCCCTGGGTTCAACACCCCAGTACTGTCAAAAAAGAAAAAAAAAAACAAGCTGCATATTTAGCTGGATATAGTGCATGCTGGTGGTGCACACCTGTAATCCCAGCAACTTGGGAGGTTGAGGTAGGAGGATCACAAGTTTGAGGACACAGCAGCCTGAGCAACTAAGCAAAAGACTCTCAAAAAAAAAAAGTTTTGAAAAAGGGGCTGCAGGTGCATCTCAGTGGTGGACCACTTGCCAAGCATGCACAGAGTCCTAGGTTCAACCCACAGCACTAAAGAAGAAGAAGAAAAAAAAACACTTTAAATAAAATACACATTTATGGCATGCCTGTAATCCCAGCGGCTCGGGAGGTGGAGGCAGAAGGATCGAAAGTTCAAGACCAGGGGCAGTCTGCATAATTTAGCGAGACCCTGTCTCACGAAAGTAAAAATATGGGTTGGGGTTACAGCTCAGTGGTCCAGCACTTGCAAAGCATGCAAGCGCAAGACCCTGGGTTCAACCCCCAGTACCACCAAAAAAATAATAAAATTAATTAATAATAATAATAATAATAATAATAATAATAATAATACACATTTATGGAAGACAAAACCATTCCCTAGAAAATAAGCCACTGGTATAAGTAGTATATGAGCTTAACCCTTCATTGATCAATTGTCACTATCTTAAATACTGGTATCATTAACAAGTTCTTTTACCACTATTCTACCCAGGAAATTGCACTGTACTGTGCCACATAAGAAACATTTTCATACAAATGAATCATCAAACACTGTAAAGCTTCATAAACTGAACTACTATCTGAGGTGCCTACAAAACATTTATTAGAAAATACTAAAGTCTTGGGTATTTTCCAGCAGTATTGTGAACAAAGCATCTAGAGAATGTGTTGACTATAACACAATCAGCATGTTAAATAACAAGCTCCATCTGACTTAGCAAAACGTTCCAACTG
>VMDO01006268.1:89341-102307 GCA_007922755.1 Pedetes capensis | reverse complement strand
AAGATTGAGGTTGTCCAAGATTTTACTTTGCTTGGCTCTATAATCAACACCCGTGGAAGCAGCAGTCAAGAAATCAAAAGATGCATTGCTCTAGGAAAAGCTGTGGCAAAAGATCTCTTTAGAGTATTGAAAAGCAAAGATGTCACATTGAAGACGAAGGTGCGTCTGACTCATGCCATGATATTTTCAGTGGCATCATATGGTTGTGAAAGCTGGACATTGAACAAGAGAGACAGAAAAAGAATTCATGCTTTTGAATTGTGGTGCTGGAGACGTCTATTGAATATACCATGGACTGCCAAAAGAACCAACAGGTCTGTCCTAGAAGAAGTACAACCAGAGTGCTCCCTGGAAGCAAAAATGACCAAACTGCGTCTTACATATTTCGGACATGTAGTCAGGAGAGAACAATCCCTGGAGAAGGACATCATGTTTGGAAGAGTGGCAGGTCAACGCAAAAGAGGAAAACCCTCCACCAGATGGATTGACAGTGTCTGCAACAATGGGCTTAAACATAAATAAGATGGTTTGCCTGGCACAGAATCAGCAAGTGTTTCGATCTGCTGTACATAGGGTCACTATGAGTCAGACTCAACTCAACGGCACCTAACAACAACAACGAGTTGGATACCGACTCGATGGCACCTAACAACAACAACAACCACCTTTGAATGAAATATCTATTCCAGTTTGCAGAACATGCAAGTTCTGTTCTAAATTCACTATTGTATGTAGGAGACAGATAATTGGTTTATTCAATTCAGATTTTAAGAATGAGAGGAGTCTTAATCACCTGAGGTTCAGATGCTGAACTTCTGTATTTCAAGACTAAGCCTGATGTAGTAATAGCATAAGACTGAGGACCGTGGAAAGGAAGTAACTGTATTTTGTAGGTGGGAAGGACAGAAATTGCTTAGTAGTTAACCTGTAGCAGTTAATCTTTAAATACAGTCCCCAGTGGACAATATCTCCTAAAATTCATACCATTCTGAAGTCCCCTCCTATACTAAATCTGAACTAAGCCTGGGACTTGCTGTAACTAGCAGATGCAGTGGAAGTGACCCTGTGCTAGTTCTAACCCTAAGTCTTAAGAGGTCCTGAAGCTCCTGTTTTCACATTTTGGAAGGCCTGAGTTGCCACACAAGAAGTTAGGCTGCCTTGTGAAAAATATGACAGACAGAAACCATATGGATAGGCCACATGGAGAGTAAGAAGGATAATTCCTAAGATTAAACACACACACACACAAACACACACACCAAGAGAGAGAAATCAAACTAGATGTTTTCACATTCCAACTGAGCCTAGCCTTACAATTGTTTCATCAAAGTGTCAATCATTAAGTGAGCCAAGATGAGTGCTCCAGCCCATCAAACTCCTAAACGACTCTAAGTCCTTATAATATCCATGTGAAGCAGAAGAAATTGCCTGGCTAAGCACAGTCATCTCCACAGAATCTTGACAGAAAAGAAAAATGATTGTTTTAAACCACTAAGTCTTGGAGTGGTTTGTTATACACCAATAAATGACTCAATTATCAAAAGGAAATAGCATTTGGGAAGTCAGACTTAATATAATAAGTAAATTAAAATACAAACTACAGAAAAGCACAGGCCTATAAAGTGGTTAATATCCTTAAGATAAAAAGGACTCATTATAAAATCTAAACACAATCCCAAAGTCTTCAAAAGAGAAAACAGACAAAGGACATGATCTGTCGACTCATACCAGGGAAAATAAAAATGTTTTAGTTATTATTTAATGAAAATTTTTAAATTATTATTTAAAGCAGCAGTCCCCAACCTTTTTGGCACCAGGGACTAGTTTCATGGTGGACAATGTTTCCACAGACTGCAGAGGGGCTGTTTTGGGATGATTCAAACATATTACATTTATTGTGCAAATACAGATGAAGTTTCACTTATTCTCCTACTGCTCATACTGGTACCAGTCCACAGCCTGGGGGTTGGAGACCGCTGATTTAAAAGATCATTAATATTTAAGTACTGTTGGTGAGAATGTAAAGTAGGACCTTATTTCTAGAGAGTAATTTGTCAATGTGACATTTCTACAAGTATATTATTAATCACATATCCACATAATTAAGTAAAAGAATATTAATTTGAAACTTAATGTCCAACAATATGGAAACTTTTAAAAATTATAGAATCTCCATATCTGAAGATATTCTGCAGCTTTCAAATTTTTCAGAAAATTTGGGTAGTATATTTATGTCATAAAAAGCATAATATAAAATTATATAGCTTGATCCAAGTTTTAAAATAAAGTATATATGCATAGCAAAAACTGAAAGGAAATGTATTAAATGTGATAGTACAATTATAACTACTGTTATTTATCTTCTCTTGTATGCTTCTCTACATTTTCGAAATTTTCTGAGTGTATATTACTCTCAAATTCAGTAAAAACAAGAAAGTTATTTAAGCTTGTTATTGACTTAAGTAATCAAGAATAACTCACCAGCTAGAGTTATTTAATAAAACTGTATTTTTTGAAATTTGAAGGGAATTTAGAAATGACCTGATCTGCTACTATTCAAAGGAAGAGGAAATAGGTCTAGAGATTTAAGTGACTAAGCTAGTTAAATATGTATAGGCAGAATCTTACTTAGAACTCAAGTTCTTTACCCTTTTTTACTACTTTTTAAGAGATCTATACTAGTCATTCAAATGAGATATAAAGATCTAAGTAAAATAACTACGATCTTGAGGAAGGCTTTTCTGGTGGATCTTACATTTACATTTATATTATTCTCATGTTAAAGTATAAAATTATTTATAACAAGGAGAACATATGCTATTTACTGTAATAGAACAGTTTTATTAAAAATTTACACTGAAATAATTTCTCAGGCTTTTACATTTCCTTTGAATATATATATTTTGTTATTGCTGTTACACTTTCAGTAGAATTTTACACAAACCCAGGAAATTAGCTTGTATTACTGGCATCTCATATCACCTTGCTCTTTCTTCAAAGGTTTTTTCCTCATTGATCAACATAAAGAGGGCAGAAATATTTAATATAATTTGACACATTTCTACTTGGAGACATTTGAATACATTTCAACTTATTTGTATTTGTTTTTTAAAATAAATTATTTTGTTTTTCCTAGTCTTATACTTCTGATGTGAGGGTAGACTCCTTTCATTCAAGGTCTTCTTTTGGATCCTGCTTTGAAAACTCTTTTAATTTCAAATCTTGGGAAACTAAGCTTATACTCCTTCTTTTAGCTAAATTTAGTCAGATGCTTTAACACTCAATTTTTGTTGGAGATGAATCTAAATTCCTCCTCCTTATTCTCTCAGGATTTATATATAAATTTCTCAACTTTACCTCCGTTAGAGATGGGTCTGTATTAAGTGTGGATGAATGGCTACTACTCAATTCTACTTCTGGTGGAAAAATATTTTCCATTTCATCCTCTGGCATGGCATTTGATTGGTGTTCATCTGAAGGTAGTATTTGGTCATCTTCTGTTATTTCCAGGGTAGGAATAGTGGGTGGTAGCATATCTGGAAGTGTGGTTATTGATTCTTTAGTTTTAGGAGCAACAAAAATTGAATAACGTTGGTCTGGCACGATCAAAGTTGGTATAATCAGTCCTTTTGTATAATCATTATCCAGCAACTAGAAAAGAGAGCCATAAAATAAGCTACCTATTAAACATTATTCACTAGAAAGCATTTTAAATTAATAAATTAAAATCAATTGTACATTCTTTACATTAATATTTGTAAACTGCTATGTTCCTTAATAAAAGACAATGAGAAGTTCTCTATCTGCCTGAAATCGTAAAATATTATCCATAAAAACGATAAAGCAGTAGTTAATACAGCAGCATTTGCATATCTGGATTTTATAAATCTATAACATCTTAAAAAAGAAAATCTGGGGTCTGCTGTTTTACTGTCACAGTATCACCAATATGTCATAAATAAAAACAATTCATAGAAAAGCTATTAGTTTTATTTCAGATTTCATGAAGAAAAGTGTATTAGCAAAATACATTTTAAAAAGCACTGTTATTAATACTACCTACACTAGATTCTGGGATAGTTTTCTTTGGTGTTCGAAAATTAAGACTTATAAAATGTATCTGACTTTTCAATTAAAATTCATAGCTAAATTAGATTCAAAAATTTATAAAACGTGAGATTTGTGCTTTAAAATCAGTAATTAGTTGTTAGATTGCCACCATTTTGGGAGTGATTTCAACAGTGAAGTGTTTCATAAAGCTCTTGAAACATATCTAAAAGTTTTATTGTCATTCATTCAATAAGTATCTTCTTTCTAAAAATAAAAACATAAGACATTCTAAAAATTAAAATGGTAAATTGTTACAAGTATAATTTTTAAATTAATAAATACTAAAGTGAAAAAAAAAGTCCTTTCACAGAACTATAAAGGATACTTATTTCCTAGAAAAAGAAATAAAGCTAAATTACTTTAAAAAAACCCCATAACAGTATTGAAAAAGTGGATGTACTTGAAAGTCTATAAATTTTCCCCCTACTTTTAGAAAATATTTTAAAAAGCAATGTACAGATTCCTTTCTTTAAAAACCTATTACACCCATCAGAATTACTACATTTATCATGTTTCACTATAAACATAGTTATAAACCAATGCTAATTTAGGGAAAATAATTTTTAATAAGAAAAATTTTAATAGCAAAATAACAAAGAAAAATATTATAAAATCACAACTATATTATAAAATAGAAGACATGATAATAGCAAAATAGTACAAGAAATGGTATCATAAAATGTAGGCTGTTATGCTAAAAAAATTTACGAAAATTTGTATATTGCCTTTTTCTCTCTCTCCTTGAGCTAGGGAAACAGTACATACTGATTCTTTAACTGGTATTTAGGAGCCACTGACTCAAAGGTGGAAATCATTAAATACTATTTGTCAAGCAGAATGTTTATTTGTGTTTGGTTTACATGGGAAATCACTGCTTTATGGAGTCAATTCTTCATGTAAGATTAGAAGAAAATTAAGTAAACTCCAATTTTTTACTGATTTCTATGATAAAATATGTGATATTCCACAGGCAAAGTTTACAACATGATAAATGAAAATACTTTGGAGAGTAAGAGTGGAGAATGTGAGTAGAAAAAAAAAGAATGTGGTTAGGTCTATGGCATCCACTTTGAAGATCTTAGGCAGAACTTCATGCCTTTTTCTTATTTTCCCTCCTTCTCTTCCTCACTACATTTTGTTCCCTATTTTTATATGCATTTCTAAATGTGACCATTTTATGCTTGAAGCCTCTCCTTCCAGATTATAATGTAACTTTAAAAATTGTATAATGATAAAACTATTGCCATAGCGGGCTGGGATTTAGCTCAGTGGGCAGAGTGCTGCGCTGCAGTCTCCGAGGCCCCGAGTTCAATTCCCAGCACCGCAAAAATGGGAGAAGGACCTGGCAATCCACTCCCAAGGCAATCCCGAAGCAGTCAGCCATTGAAAACCCTATGAGGGTCGCTATGAGTCGGATACCAACTCAACGGCACCTAACAACAACAATTGCCATAGCAAAAATATTTCCTTCTAAAACTGTTTATCCACCTACAAATATTTTATCCCTTTATAGAATAATGACTAGAAATCCTTTTCTAAATCCTCTTACCTCACTTGAAGTACTTTCAGTTTCCTTAAGAGGTATATCTATTTTAAAATTAATAGAACCATTTTAGTTTACATAAAGCAAAATATTATTTATATGTATATACACTTATAAAGTATTATTACAATTCTTCTCACATCAAACAAAGAGCAACTTAAAGCAGCTATCAAACCTAAACATCACTTTGTAATAACAGGCTGATAAATCCCTAGGGAGATGGTAAATGAAGAACAGTGATAAAATGAGAACATGCATGACATGGTAAGATTTCTATTTGTCAGTTTTTGAGTAGCCTATGCGCTGTTTCCCAAAGTGTCAGCACCATTTTACATTCTCAATAGTGTACAAGTGTTCTAATTTCTCTACATCTTTGACACTTCTCTGTTTTGATTTTTTGATAGCCATTCTAACAGGTATGAGATGTCTCATCATGATTTTGATTTAAACTAAACTGATGATTAGTGATGTTCATATGCCAATTGACCATCTGTATATCTGTTGTTATGGTTTGAACCTAAAATGTCCTCTAAAGGTCATGTGTATGAATATTTGGTCCCCAGGTATTGAAGCTGTCCTGGAAAGCTATGAAACATTGAGGGTGGGACCTAGCTTAGTAGATGGAGGTCAATGGGGTATGGGCCTTTGCAGGTTTTACCTGGACCCCTAGTTCTGTTAACACTCTCTTTGCTCCTGATCTGCCATGATGTGAGGTCTTCTATCACAGGCCTAAATGCCTGCCTTGTCACCATGCCTGCCCTTCCTCTGTGGACTGGAAATCTCTAATTGTGAGCCCCAATAAATCATTCCTCCCATAAGTTTGTTTTGATCACGTATTTGCCACAGGGACACACCAGCTGACTAATACATTTTCTTTGAAGAAATGTGTATTCAAGTCCTTAAACTATTTTAATTGGGTTATTTAAGTTGGTTTGTCATTGTTATTATTGTTGCTATTGAGATGAAGGAGTTCCTCATATATTTTAAATATTAATCCTTTACCAGATACATAGTTTGAAAATATTTTCTCCCATTCTATATATTGCCTCTTCACTCTGTTGATACTGTGCAGAAGCTTTTCAGCTGGATATAGTCCTGCTTGTCTTTGCTTTTGCTGACTGTGCTTCTGGTATCTTATTCAACTTATTCAAGAAGTTACCACCTACCTGAACATTAGTGAACTTTTCCCTTATAGTTTTCTTCTATTAGTTTTATAGTTTCAGAGTTTTGTGTTTTTTGTTTGTTTGTTTGAAGTATATGGAGTTGAATTCAGGACCTCATGCATGCTTTTGCAGGCGCTTTACCACTAAGCCACACTCCCAGCCCATTTTTTCCTTATTTTGTCTTCAGACAGGGTCTTGCTAAATTACACAGGCTGAGTCAGGCCTTGAATTTGTAATCCCTCTGCCTCTGCCTCCAGAGTTGCTGGGATTACAGGCATGAGCCACCACACTCAGCCACTTTCAGGTTTTATGTTTAAATCTTTGGTCCATATTCCTTTTCAGGTAGTTCATGGCTAGTGGATAGAAATGCAATTGATTTTTGTACATTGGTTTTGTATCCTGAAACTTCACCAAATTTATTTATTAATTCTTACAGGCTTTTCTCATGGAGTCTTTAGGATTCTCTACATATAAGATCATGTCATCTACAAAGATAATTTTATGTCTTCATTTCTGAGTTGAAAACCATGTATTTCCTTTTCTTGACTAATGTCTCTAGGTAGGCTTTTAGTGCCATGCTCAATACAAGTGGCAAGAGTAAATTAATTTATTCACTGATTCAATCTCCTTAACAATTATAGGTATGTTCAGATTTTCTATTTCTTCAATATTCAGTTTTAGTTGTGTTTTCCTAGGAATTTATCCAATTATTTATCTAGCTTGTTGTCATATAATGTTCATAACAATCTCATATCCCTTTTTTACTTCTGTGGCATCAGTTATAATGTCTTATTTCACTTCTGATTTGAGTTTTCTTTTTTAAAGTCTACCTCATAGTTGGTCAATTTTATCTTTTCTTCAAAAAACAACTCTTAGTTTTGTTGATTTTTTCTATTTTCTTTTATTTCTGCTCTGATCTTTTTTTTTTTTTTCCTTCTGCTAACTTTGAACTTTGTTCTTTTTTTTTGTAGTTCTTTGAAATGTGAAGTTGTTTATTTTAGGTTGCTTTTCTTTTTTGATGAAGGTCTTTGTTGCCATAAATGTCCCTGTTAGTACTGTTTTTGCCACATTCCATACATGGGATAGTTCCTAGTTTTCCTTTATTCTTGTCTTTATTCTTTTACTCATTGGTTGTTCAGAAATGAATTTTTAACTTTCCACATATTTGAGAATTTTCATCTTCCTTCTCTATTAACTCTAGTTTCATTCCATTGTAGTTGGAAAAGACATTTGATATGACTTAAATCTTTTTAAATTCGTTGGTTTTGTACCCTAACATGTAATCTGCATTAGGGAATGTTCCATGTACCCTTAAGAAAAGTGGATATTCTGTTCCTATTGGGTAGAATGTTCTGCATATATCCATTTGAACTGTAATTAGGCCAGTTTGGTTTTATAGTGCTGATGAATTCTGCTGTTTCTTTGTTAATTTTTGTCTTATTCTTCTATTCATTATTGAAAGTAGATTACTTAAGACTCCTATTATTGTATTATCCATTTCTCCCTTCAGTTCCTTTTGAAAACATTTCAGTGTTCTGAAATTGGTTGTATTTGTATTTACAATTATTATGTCCTCTTAATGTACTGACCCTTTTATCATCACATTGTTGTTGTTATTGTTAGGTGCTGTAGAGTTGGGTCCAACTCATAGTGACCCTATGTATAATGGAACACAACACTCCCTGACACTGTGCAATGCCCAGAACTATGTCAGTGCTTCTCTGCTATTCATAGGGTTTCAATGGCTGATTATTTCAGGATTATTCTCTGTAGTTGTCAGGTCCTTCTCCCATATTTTTGTTGCTGGTGATTGAACCCAAGGCCTCAGAGAGTGCAGAGCAGCACTCTACCAACTAAGTTATACCCCTGACCCCTTATCATCATATAAGGATCTTGTTTATTTTTACAGTTTTTGACTTAAAGTCTCCTTTTTTATGATGTAAGTGGGGCCACCTCTGATCTCTTTTGGTTACCATTTGCACAAAATATCTTTCTACTCCTTCACTTTAAGCCTATATGTGTCCTTAAATCTGAAGCGAATCTCTTGTACATAGAATATGCTTGGATCTTGTTTTTATATCTATTTAATTACTCTATGTCTTTTGATTAGAGAGTTTAATCCAATTATCTTAAAAAATAAATGATAAATAAGGACACGCTTTGGTCATTTTATCATTTTCTGTTTGTCTTGTAATTCTTTAGTCCCTCTTTGACTCTCTTGCTGTCCTCCTTTATGTTTTCATTAACGATTTGTATTGATAGGCTTTGATTCTTTTTCCTTATCTTTTTGTGTATCTTCTATATTTTCTTTGTGGCCACTGCTATGATTTAGATGTGGTTTGTTCCCTTAAGATTCATACATTGGCAGCTTGGTCCCCAGTATGGTGATGCTGCAATATTGCAGAACCTTTAAAATGTCAGGCCTAGAAAGCAGTGGTTAGGTCACTGGAGTTGCTTTACTCAGGAGGGATTAAAGTAGTACTCTTGGGGCACTGAGTAAGTACTCATGAGAGTGAGTTATAAAAAAGGTAAGACTTTCTGGCTTCCTGTCTCATCATATGCTCTGTTTCTCTCACACATGCTCCTATTATTGTGAGGTCCTCACTAAAGGTGAGCCAATGCTGGTTTCATGGCCTTTAACCCCTAAAACTGTTAGCTATAAATAAAACTGTTTTATTTAAAGAGAACCCAACTTTTGGTATTTTGTTAAAGCAATGGAAAATGGGCTAATATGGTTACCACCAGCTTATACAAAAATACTTCTAATAGTCAAACTGGGATTCACGTATATAGATAAATATTCCCACAAAAAGACATATAGGTAGAAAGGAGATCATTAGTAGGAGGGTGGGGATGGGGGAGCAGGGTGAGAGGGTAAGGGGGAGGTTATGTGAGCAATGTATAATGGAATTGTCACAATGAAATGCATGTCAGAATGATAGCCATTAAGATGTACATTAAGAATTTCCAATAAAAAATTACACTAATATAATTAAAAGAAAAATAAAGAATTTTAAAAATAAATTATGAAGAATGGCTGAGAAAAAATATGAACTTTTACTTTAAAACTTTTGTGCACTTTTGCTCTTTGTCAAATGCATTTATGTATTAATTTTACATTAATAAAGTTTATCATCTAAAAATACTTCTAATAGTCTATTTTAATTTGATAACAATTTCAGTTGTATGCACAAACTTCAGACTTTTACCCTTCCTCCTCCATACTTTGTTATTTATATCACACTTTACATTTTTAATATTATGTATCAATATATTTCTGTAATTGTTAGTTTTGGTACTCTTATTTTTAAACTTTTATTCTAGAACTAAAAGTGATTTATCCACCAATGTTACAGTATTACAATATTCTGCATTTATGTATCTATTTGATACATAATGTATCAAATCATAATGTATCAGTGAGTATTATATCTTTATATGGTTTTGTATTACTGCTTAGCATTCTTTTGTTTCAAATTGACAAAATCTTGTTAACTTTCCTAGAATGGTAAACTTCCTCAAATTTTCTTTGGGAAAATTTTTCTCTTCCTTACTTTTCTTTCAGTGCTGGGAATTGAACCCAGGGACTTGCACATGATTGGCAAGTACTCTACCATCCTCAGCCCATTTATTTCTTCTTTAGTTTTAAGGCAGGGTCTCACTATGTAGCCCAGATAGGCCTCAAACTTGTGATCTTCCTGGCTCACCCTCCCAAGTGCTGGGATTATACGTATGCCCCATCAAACCCAGCTCTCCCTTACTTTTGAAGGACTATTTTTCTGGATAAAGTATTTTTGGTTGACAAGGTTTCCCCACCCCCCAACAAGTTGAGTATATCATCTCATTCCTTTCTGGCCTTACAAGATTTCTACTAAAAATTCCCCTGACAGTCTTACATGTGTCTGGTATGAACTGAGTTTATTTTCTCTTGCTGCTTTCAACATTCTTTGTCTTTGGTATTTAACAATTTGATTATAATGCGTCTTTGGTGCAGATTTCTGCTTATTAGGGGCTATTGGCTTCCTGGGATATGAATGTCTATTCTCTTCCCCAGATAAGAGAAACTGAACTATTATTTATTTGATGTCCCTCCTTTCTCCTTGTCTTCTCTTTCTGAGATTTCCATAATACATATATTGGTGAGTTTGATGGTAACCCATGAGTCTCTTAAGCTTTCTTCATTCTTTTTCATTTTTATTTTTCCCCTCTGAGTAATTTCCCTTGACCTGTCCTTGCGTTTGTAAATCCTTTCTTCTGTTTGATGTTATCTGCTATTGAACCCTTTTAGGAAATTTTTCAGTTCAGTAATTGTGTTTTTCAGTTTTATGATTTGTTTGATGTGTTTAAAAATAATTTCTACCCCTCTTTGTTGAAATTCTCACTTTGTTCATGCATTGTTCTCCTTAAATTGCTGAGTATCTTTAGATGATTCTTTCAAATTCTCTATCAGGTAAATAACATATTTCCATCTCATTAGTGTCAGTTTATCTTATTTCATTTTCCTTGACTTTTTGTGTTGATGTTTTTACATAAGACAAAACAGCCACTTCTCTCAGACTTCAAATACTAGCCTTGCACAGAATACCCTGACCATTCAGCCTGGCCAGAGATTCTGGGTGTGAGAGGGTATCATACCTTTGTAGTGATTTGAACAATTGTCTTTGTTCTCAGTGGGCCCCAGGTGTCTAGAGTATGCTGGGTGCCATCAAGACAAGTGAGATAGAAACCAGTGCCTCAGGAATTTCCCAGAAAAATCAGAACATTGGGTGTATAGTACCATCCTTTTCTTCCCTCCCTAAGGAGAAGCTGGATGCTGCCCTTGGCATTCACTCCATACTGAGCTAGGAGCTTGGGCTGTGATATGTGCTACACTGCTAGTTCAAATGACATTCTTTGGGGTGTTTGTTTGTTTAGTTTGCCCTTTGTTTTATTTTGTTTTTGTCCATTTTGAGACAGCATCTCACTGTGTAGCCCAGGTTGGCCTTGAATTCACAATCTTTCTGCCTCAAACTCCTGAGTGCTGGGATTGAAAGTCTGTACCACCATACCTGATAGTCTTTATTCTTAATGTTCCTCCAAGTGTCTCTTATTGGGTGCTATCGAGTTGGATCAGACTCATGGTGACCCTATGTACTACAGAATAAAACACTACCCAACACTGCGATGCACATGATCTTTTTATGTTTGAGCCCAATGTTGCAGGCACTATGTTTCTTCTCATTTTGAGTCGTGCTACATCAGCAAAAGGAGGTCTCATGGGCTTTTCTCCATTCCCATCATTAAGGTTGACTACTTTGAGGAGGCAATTCTTCCCCAATCAATTCTTAAGTGCCGTCCAGCCTAGGGGCTCATATTCTGACACTATATTTGACAATGCTTCTCCATTATTCATACGGTTTTCAATGCCTAATTCTTTCAGGAGTGGGCTGCTGGATCCTTCTCCCTAGTCTGTCTTAGTTTATCTGAAACCTGTCCACTATGGGTAGCCCTGCTGGTATCTGAAACACCAGTGGCATAGCTCTCAGCATCACTGCAACATGCAAGCCCCTATAGCATGACAAGATGACAGACACATGTCTGGAATGTGCCAAATCCTGTCCATGCTCTGATACAGGCGAGACAGAAGCCAGTGCCTCAGAATGTCCTCAGAAAAGTCAAAATATAAGATTATGGTACCATCCTTCCTTGCTCTCCCCAGGGACATGCCAGGAGCTGGAGAGTTCCTCCTGCTTATATGGCACTATGTCAGGGATAGGGCTATGGCAAGAAAGTATCTTGAATATTCCTACGGGCTAAAATGTGGCTGGTTTTGTGCTCACTCAGGATGCAGGAGCCTCTCAATTAATTTCTGGATTTCTCATAAAAGGAATTGTCATATAGACGGTTGTTGAACTGGTGTGTCTCTGGAGGGTAAAGAGGTTGAGGCTTCCTATTTTATAATCTTGGTGACATTCTTCCCCAGATCATTTTTCCTATCTGTGGTACCTCATGTGTAACATAAATAATAGCCTATTTTACAGATGTGATACAAGCATATATAAGATGTAAGTGGCAATATGGGTAAGTATTTGAGCTCTAAGGTCCAACTGATTAGGCTCAAATTCAGCCCCTACAAATTAATGAATATGTGACCTCTAGCTGGTTGATTAT
>VMDO01006268.1:71841-84341 GCA_007922755.1 Pedetes capensis | reverse complement strand
GCATGTGACAGAAGAATATATATGGTGTAATTCACAGAATAATAATATGGTATCATACACTTAATAAAATGTTATAAAAGAGACACACTAACAATATATTGTCTAGAGTTACAGACAAAGGAAATGACTACAAATGATTACAACAAAAATAAGAGTAGCAGTTACCAGATGATGGTTAGGGAAAGTGATACAGTTTCATAAAGGCACACAAAACACATTTCTGATATTAGTGGTATATGTTTCTTAATCTGAATAACAAATATCTAGCTAATGTCTTTAATATCATTATTTGAGCTACATAATATTGTTTCAGAAATTATTCTATATACTATTTTTACTAATTTTATCTGTCCAACTTGAGGACACCTAATAACAAATTTAAACTATATGTCTTGGTCACTTTGGGCTGCTATAACAGGCCACCACAGATCGGGTGGCTTAAGCAACAGACATTTATTTTTCATAGTTCTAGAGGTTGAGAAGTCTAATATCAAGGTGCCAGCCAGTATAGTGTCTGGTAAGGGTAGTCTTCCTGGTTTCAGATGGCCATCTTTCCATATCTTCACAAAGTTGAGAGGGATGGATCTCAAGTCTCCCTTTTTTTGTTGTTGTTGTTGTTGTTGTTAAAAAAAAGGGCATTAATCCCACCATGAGGGCTTCACCCTCAAAACTATATCTATATCTATATCTCCCAAATGCCCCACTTCCAAATGTCACATTGGTATTTAGGGCTTTAACATATGAATTTGGGGTGGGGGTAAAAACAATATATGTATGTATGTTTTTATGTTACTCAATACATATATGATATTTTCCTCAACAAAGCGGGTTTTTAAAGGAGGAATTTAGCTTCTAATTCCAGAAATTTCAAAAGGTGTAACTAATTAATAAGAATGAAATGGACAGCCAGACTTGGTGCCACATGCCTGTACTCCCAACAACTTGGGAGGTGGAGGCTGGAGGATTGAAGTTAGAGACTAGAGGCAGTCTGTGTAACTTAGTGAGACCCTGTCTCAAAAAGTAAAAAAAATGGGCTGGGCGTGCAACTCAGTGGTCCAGCACTTGCAGAGCATGCAAGCAGGAGGCCCTGGGTTCAACCCCCAGTACTGCAAAAAATAAAAAAAAAGAAAAAAAAGAAAAAAGAAAAAAGAAAAAAAGAGAATGAAATGGATAAGAGAATGTTTCCCAATTCATTTCATGAGGCACTATGACCCTGACATTAAACCTTGACAAAGGCTTCTAAAGTAAGACAAAAGATTAGAAGCTGCCCTCATGTAACTCCATAAACAAGAAGAGCTGGGGAAACAAAAGACAGACTTTATTCCGAAGACAGTAAGACCATTTGGAATCAGGAAAAAGGTGGCAGGATAGTTATAAAGCACAAACAGAAAGGCTATGCATCAAAAAGAAGGAAATAGCTTGTGGTTCCAGCACTGTCTCTCTGGTTTTACTTAGATATAAAACCAGGGGAAGGTGGGGCCAAAACCACATTCACAAGGCAAACCAGGCAGCCACAAGGTGAGTTAGGACAGACTGGCAGTCATAGCCACAGGGCAAAGACACAATTCTTACAAGCCTTAAATCCACTGATGAAATTCGGGGTGACAGTGACTCTTCTCTCAGGACAGGTCAGCATTTGGAGAAGAAATCCATGCGGTTACTCCTCATATTTCAGAGTGCCATAGCCAGGTGCCATCTTGAAAGGGGGCCTACTGTTTGAGACTGAGCTACTCTGGGGACCTGAAATAAAGGAGCAATCACAAGATCAGGTTGCCTGGGGACACCCTGCCACAGTGTCTGGGTGGAAGACAGCTGCACAAAGCAGTTATAGAGTGGGAGAACATGAGAGGTGGGTGTGGATACCCTGGGAAGTTCAGGAAGCAAAAGGCTCAGGCTGTGAAGGGCCTGGTGGTCAGTGGCCATAAGAGGCTCCTGGTTATGCAAAAAAGGGAAGCTTCTAAAGAGAACAGAACCCTAACAGAAAACTGACCCTTGACTGGGCCAGGCCCAGCACAAGTCTGAACAGTAGGAAAAACACATTACTCCAACTTCAATTGACCACCCCCTCCACCTTGCAGACTCCAGGATCAGATGATCCAGAAAGGGGCAGCTAGTCATTTTTGTTGTTTTTCTAAACTTTGTTTTCTTTTCATTTTCCTTTTGTGTTTTCCTTTTTCTTACTATACTTTTAGTATTATTTTTATATTATTTTATATTTTAAAAGATTTTGTTTTTATTTCTTATTCCTCTTCTTACATTTATCGAATTTTATGTACCTTTCATTAATGTGCAATGAGATTATTTTTATCTTTTTATCTTTTTATCTTTTCTCTCTCTTCCTAACAGTCTTCTCCTTTCTTTTTTCTTTTATCTAACCTTGATTCTACTTTTTCCTGTTTCTTGACCCCTTCCTTTATTACCTTTATGTATTATTTTTACTTTTATCTTAATTTTTAACTTTATAGCTTACTCTGTATTATTTTGGCCATTTTCTTTTCGGATCATTGGTGGTATAGTAGTTCATTTAAATTGATTTTAATTATATTTCTATATCTGGTTCAGTCTGATCATGTTGCTTCTACACTGGTTTATTTTCTCTCCTCTCAGTGGTACTAGGGATTGTGCCTTCACAAGAAATCTGTACACTAAGACCTCTAAATAAAACCAGAAGAGATATCCATCTAAACAGATGCATAAATTACAACACAGAAACACAAGAAACATGAAAGGGCAAGGCAACACAATTCCTCCAAAAGATTGTAACTCCTCAATAACCCAGTCCAAAAATATAGACATAGTTGAAATGATGGGTGAGGAATGGAAGTCTAGTTTTAAAAATAATCTATGACCTCAAAGAGGATATAAACAAGCAGATGAATAGGACCCAGATAAGAAAGTCAGCAATTAAGACAATAAATTGAGCAAC
The DNA here is from genome assembly GCA_007922755.1 of Pedetes capensis. Lineage (NCBI taxonomy): Eukaryota > Metazoa > Chordata > Mammalia > Rodentia > Pedetidae > Pedetes > Pedetes capensis. The sequence goes on along the minus strand of VMDO01006268.1, from coordinate 81,415 downwards.
ATGAATGAGAAATTCAGCAAGGAAATTGAGATTTTGAAAACAAACCCATACATGTTAGAAATGAAAAACTCAATAAATCAATTTATAAAACACAGTGGAAAGTATCACCAATAGACCAGAACAAGCAGAAGAAAGAATATCCAGGGCTGAAACGAAGTTAAAGAATTATTATATTGAAATAGCAATAAAGAAAAAAAATAAGCATGACATCAACTTTCAAGAACTCTAGGACATGGTCAAGAGGCCAAACTTAAGAATCTAAGGAGTAGAATAAGGATCTGAGATCCAAACTAAAGTCACAGAAAATGTATTCAATGGAATTACAGCAGAAAATTCCCTAATTCGGACAGATTTGAGCAACCAAGCACAAGCGGTATTTAGAATCCCAAATAGACATAACCAGAAAAGATCCTCTCCACAACACATTATAGTTAAAATGCCAAGACTACAGAGCAAAGAAACAATATTAAAAGCTGAACGAGAAAGACACCAATTCACTTACAAAGGTAAATTCAACAGAATAATATCTGGTCCCACAGCAGAAATCCTAAAAGCCAGAAAAGCATTGGATGATGTATTTCAAGTTCTGACAGTAACTGTGAAATAAGACTACTATATCCAGAAATGTTATCCAAGCTAAGTACAAATTAAAGGAATTCATGACTACTAAGCCAGCATTGTAAAAGATACTTAAAGGAATCCTACACAGAGGAAGAAGAAAGAGGATCACAAATAGGAGAGATGAGGAAAGAATAAATTTCATGAGAGGACTAGATAAACAAATGAGAACTAGGAATGAATCAATCATATCCAACTCGTAAATTAGCAAACCCCTAATATGAGTAGCGGAGAAAGAAATGAACAAACAATATTCAAACCAACCAGGAAAATAACCAACAAAATTACAGGAATCAAAAAGTACTCCTCAAAAATAACTCTAAATGTAAGTGATCCTGACTCTTTAATCAAGAGACAAAGACTAGTAAATTGGATTTTAAAATAAGATCCAACTATTTGTTGTCTGTAAGAAACACATCTCACTGGCTAGTGCACATACAGGCTGAAAGCGAAAGGATCAAAAACTACACACAAAGCAAATGGAAGTCAAAAACAAGCTAGAATAGCCACACTCATATCTGACAAAGTATCAGGCCACAACTGATTAGAAGAGATAAATATTGTCACATATTAATAAAAGGAATAATCCATCAAAAGCTATAAAGATAGTAAATATATATGCAACAAATATTGGGACACTCAATTTCATGAAACAAACACCATTGTTTTTATGGTTTTAATATAAAATGGTCCTCAAGGCTCAAGTCTGAACTTGTGGTCCCCAACAAGTAGCACTGATTTGGGAGGCTGTAGAACTTTGCAGGGTGGTACCTAGCTGGCAGAAGGGTTATGGACAGGCCTATGAAGGTTTAATTGGAGTCTCTGATTCCAGTAGGCTCTCTCTTCTTCCTGCTGTTGTCCTATGAGAAGCCTCCACCACACACTTCTGTTATTCCCTCAGCCATGCCCTATGTGCCAATATGGAATGGATGACTGAAATCATGAGCTAAATTAAATCTTTCCTCCCTTAAGTTGTTTTGTAAGGTATGTGATCACAGTGACACAAAAGCAAACTAACAAAAATGATATTAAGGGATAGGTCCAGATATAAAAATAGTTGTTGCTGTTGTTGTTAGGTGCCATCGAGTCAGTCAGACTCATAGCAACCCTATGTGCAGTGGAATCAAACACTCCCTGACTCTGTGCCAGGTATACGATATTATTTATGTTTAAGACCAATGTTGCAGACACTGTGTCAATCCATCTAGTGGCGGGTTTTCCTTTTTTTTGTTGACCTGACACTCTCTCAAACATGATATCCTTCTCCAGGGATTGGTCCTTCCTGACTACATGTACAAAACACCTAAGACACAGTCTAGCCATCCTTGCTTCCAAGGAGCACTCTCGTTGCTCTTCTTTTAGTATAGATCTGTTGTTTCTTTTAGCAGTAGATGGTATATCCAATAATCACTTCCAGCACCATAATTCAAAAGTATCAATTCTTCTCCTGTCTCCATTGTTCAATGTCCAGCTTCCACAACTATGTGATGTGACTGAAAATATCATGGCATAAGTCAGGTGCATCTTTACTTTTCAACACTTTAAAGAGCTCTTTTGCCACAGCTTTTCCCAAAGCAATGAGTCTTTTGCTTTCTTGACTGCTGCTTCCATGGGTGTTGATTGTAGAACCAAGTAAAGCAAAATTATAGACCTCAAGCTTTTCTCCATTTATTGTGAAGTTGCATACTGACACAGTTGTAAGGATTTTTGTTTTGTTGAGTCACAATCCATACTGAAAGCTACGTTCTCTGATCTTCATCAGTAAATGTTTCAAATTTTCTTCACTTTCAACAAGCAGAGTTGTGTCATCTGCATAATGCAGGTTGTTAATGAGTCGTCCTCCAATCCTTATGTTGCATTCTTCTTCATAAAGTCCAGCTGCTCGGATTATTTGCTCAGCATAGAAACTGAAGAGATATGGTAAAATGATACAGCTCTGAAGCACACCTTTCTCAACTTTAAACCAGTCAGTGTTTTCTTGTTCTGTTCAAACACCTGCCTCCTCGTTCATGTACAGATTCCGCATGAGTACAATTAGGTGCTCTGGTATTCCCAACGTTCTAAGTGTTATCAATAATTTATTATGATCTACAAAGTCAAATTCCTTTGCATAGTCAATGAAACATAGACATCTTTCTGAGATCCTCTGCTTTCGGCCAATAACCATCTGACATCAGCAATGATGTCCCTGGTTCCCCGCCCTCTTCTGAATCCTGCTTGATTTTCCAGCAGCTCCCTGTATATATACTGCTGTTGTTGTTGTTGTTAGGTGCCGTCGAGTCGTGTCCGACTCATAGCGACCCTCATAGGGTTTTCAATGGCAGATTATTTCGGGATTGCCTTGGGAGTGGGTTGCCAGGTCCTTCTCCCAATATACTGCTGTAGTTGCTATTAAATGATCTTTAGCAAAATTTTGCTTGCATGTGATATTAATTATATTGTTTAATAGTTTCTGCATTCAGTTGGACCCTCTTTTTTGGAGATATGCACAAATATGGATCTCTTCCAGTCAGTTGGCCAGGTAGCTGCTTTCCAAATCTTTTGCCATAAGCATGTTAGCACCTCCAGTGCTGTATCTGTTTGTTGAAACATCTCTGTTGGTATTCCATTAATTCCTGGAGCCGTGTGTTTTGCCAGTTCCTTCAAGGCAGCTTCCACTTCGTTGTTCAATCTATTGGTTTCTCTTCATATGCAACCTCTTGAAATGGTTGGTCATCCACCAATTCTTTTTGTATAATGACTCTGTGTATTTCTTCCATCTTCTTTTGATGTTCCCTGAATCATTTAATATTTTCCCTGTAGGATCTTTCGCTATTGCCACTCAAGGCTTGAATTTTTTTTCTTCAGTTCCTTAAGCTTGAGAAACACAGACTGTGTTCTCTTTTGATTTTCTGTCTCCAGCTCTTTGCACATGTTATTATAATATTTGGCTTTCTCTTCTCAAGCTGCCTTTTGAAATCTTCTGTTTAGTTCCTTAACTTCATCATGTCTTCCTTTTACTTTAGGTGCTCCATGTTCAAGGGCAAGTTTCAGAGTCTCTTTTGACATGTAATTTGGTCTTTTCTTTTCTGTCTTTTTAATAACCTTTTGCTTTTTTCATGAATGATATCTTTGATGTCATGCCATAACTCATCTGGTCTTCTATCATTTGTGTCTAATGCACTAAACTTATTCTTGATGTGGTCTCTGAACTCAGGTGGGATATACTCAAGGTCATACTTTGGCTCTCGTATACTTGTTCTAATTTTCTTCAGCTTCAGTTTGAACTTGCATTTGAGAAGGTGATGGTCTGATCCACAACCAGCATCTGTTCTTGTTCTGACATTTGACACGGAGCTTTTACATCATTAATTTCCACAAATGTAGTCAATTTTGTTCCTCTATGTTCCATCTGGGGAAGTCCATGTGTATAGTCACCATTTATGTTGGTGAAAAAATGTACTTGCTGTGAAGAGGTCATTGGTCTGACAAAATTCTATCATGTGGTCTCCAGCATGTGTCACCAAGGCCATATTTTCCAACTACTGAGCCTTCTTCTTTATTTCCAACTTTTTTTGCATTCCAGTCACCAGTAATTATCAATATGTCTTGATTGCATGTTTGATCTATTTCAGATTACAGAAGCTGGCAGAAATCTTCCCTATCTTCATTTGTGGCCTTAGTGGTGGTTGCATAAATTTGGATAATAGTCATATTAACTGGCATTCCTTATAGGCATATGGATATTATTCTTTCACTGACAGCATTGTACTTCAGGATAGTTCTTGAGATATCTTTTTTGAGGATGAATGCAACCTCATTTCTCTTTAGTTTGTCATTCCCAGCATTGTAGACCATACAATTATCTGACTCAAAATGGCACATGTTGGTCCATTTTAGCTCACTGATACCCAGAATGTCCATGTTTATGTGCTCCATTTCCATTTTAATGATTTCTAAGTTTCCTAGATTCATACTACGTACATTCCATGTTCCAATTATAATGGATGTTTACAGTTGTTTCTCCTCATTTTGAGTCATGCCACATCTTTATACTGCTTGTGGTCTGTGGGCAATGACAATTTGGGGAAACAATTTGGCACTGCTTTATAAAGTAGAAAGTTTATACATCTTAGATAAAGAAAATCCACTTCTAAATAAAACTTAGCTGGGCATGGTGGTGCACACCTATAATCCCAGCAACTTGGGAGACAAAGGCAGAAGGATCATAAGTAGGAGGCCAGGGGTAGCCTGTGTAACTTAGTGAGACCCCCATCTCAAGATAAAACATTTGAAAGATGGGGCTTGGGATATTAGCCGACAGGCAGAGCACTTGCAAAGTATGTTTGAGGCCCTGGTTTCAAACCTCTTTCCCAGTACAACAAAAACAATAAGAAAAAAAAGAAAGAAAATCTTGCTTATATGCACCAGAGAAATGTACAAGAATGTTTAAAACAGTATTGTTCATAATAGCAAAATATTACAAATGGTCCTAATATTATAGGCACAATTCTGAAATGTCTATCAAGATTCCCAATCCCAGTATACATTCCCAACATAATCTCTTCCTATTCACTGTCTATGTGTGACTACAAAGGATTTCATGCCTGTGATTAGTTTATATCATTTGACAAAGCAACAGAATACAACAGATGTTTAAGGTTCCAAATTAGTTGACTCTGAGTTAATCAAAAGGGAGATTATTTTAAGTAGGCATGACCTAATCATGCATGCTTTTAAAAGGGACTAGGCTATTCTTGGGGGATGGGATTTAGCTCAGTTGGTAGAGTGCGCTGCAGTCTCTGAGGTCCTTAGTTCAATTCCCAGCACTGCAAAAATGGGAGAAGGGCCTGGCAATCCACTCCCAAAGCAATCCCAAAACAGTCAGCCATTGAAAACCCTATGAGGGTCACTATGTGTGGATACCGTCTCTACGGCACCTAACAACAACAACAAGGCTATTCCTGGGGGCTGAGATGTAGTACAGTTGGTAGAGCACTGCTCTGCAGTCTCTGAGGTCCCAGGTTCAATTCCCTGCACCACAAAAATGGGAGAAGGAGGTGGCAGTCCACTCCCAACCAAAGGCAATCCTGAAATAATCAGCCATTGAAAAGCCAATGAGCGTCACTATGAGTCGGACACAACTTGACAGCACCTAACGACAACAACAACAGGCTATTCTTGAATAGAGAAATTTTAAATGTGAGTAGAAATTTGAACCCAGGGTCTCACACATCTAGGCAAGTGCTCCACCACTGAGCTCCACCACCAGCACCTTCTCCCCTTTTATTATATTGAGACAGGGTCTCACTAAGTTGCACAAGCTGCCTCTGGCCTGGAACTCTTGATCCTCCTGTCTCACCACCCTGAGTCGCTGGGATTACAGGTGTGTGCCATTGCACCCAGCTTTAGGTATTCAATAAATCTATGTTAAACAGATAAAATATCAGATTAAAGGATAAACAGATTCCTTGGTTATTCAGCTCATGTTAATGAAGTAATTTATAAATATGTGTAAAAACTGGGTAAATATATTTGCTCTTCAAGTGTTCAGGAATTCTGTTAGGTTTACTCCAACTATTTCACTGAACAACAAAAACCTGGATGAAATAGGTTCTCAAGGTCTGTTTGAAAGTCTTAGTAGGTTATTAAAGCAGTGAATATTTGCAGATTCAAGATTCCAGACAGAAAGGAAGTCCGAAGATGTTAAGCTCATTATTTGGTGCCATTTTTCTTTAAGGCCTGGGTAGTGGCTAAGCAGGTAAAGTGTTCAGCAGAGTTTTGAGATAGATATGCAATGATAGGGGAACAAAACCAGAGTTCTGGGTTTTGTAAATATGATAAACCCTGGTAAACACCCAGACTTTCAGTTGGGACCCCAAAAGGCTATGAGAAACTATGTGCCTCTTTAAATGTCATGATCAGAGATGTGTCAAGAAAATTAGTAACACCCCAACCCTGAAAGTTCAGGTGAAACAGGAGAGCTAAAATAGTGATAGGTACTCTTTATACCAAACAGAGAAATAGCAAAAAGGAAAAGAAAAATAGGAGAGAAAAAAGTCTTTGTGAGTTGGGTAGATTGTCTCAATGGCAGATAAAAAGAAGAGAAAAAAAACAGTGTGAGAGGATGTGGTGAGAATGCCATCAGAGGCACAGAACAGACTGCCCCAGTGGGAGCAGCAGACCAATATCCTTGCAGATATCTTCTTAATGAACACCAGGCCTCAAGTAAGACTAACCATAATTATAAAGATGAGATCAGACAAAGCTATTACTATAGCAGCAGAACATTTTCTGTGCTGAGTGATACTGGAGACCAACATCTCAAAAGAAGGCATTAAATTAAGGATAAACCCAAACATCAAGGCAGTAACAGCCAGATTACAACCTCAATCCAAAATCACACAAAATATGAAAAAGCAAGATGAGGAAGGTACCCATAATGACCACAATCCTTTAATCAATGAAATTAAAGAGACCAAGATGCTAGAAACACCAGAATTCAGAAGTCAGCTTATAAGTATGTTGAAAGACCTCAAAGATACCACAACCAAACAGATGAAGCCAATTGAAACACTAGACAAAAAAGCATCTAACTTAGAAGAAAATTTCAGAAAAGAACATTGAGATCCTGAAAAAGAATGAAACAGATATTCTGGACCTACAAAACATCATCAATCAAATAAAAGTGACAGTAGAAACTCATGTTTCCAATTGGTTGAAGCCGGAAACAATAATATCAGAGATTGAAGAAAAAGTTAGAGTTTACTTATTCAGATACCAAGAAGGACAAAAAGATGAAGGAATATGATCAATTTTTTCAAAAGATCTTTGATAGAATGAAAAGACATAACCTATGAATACAAGAGGATACAAGGGGATACAAGAAAGAGTTGACACTAAAACTAGAGGCATAGAAAAATCTATTCAATTAAATAATAGCTGAAAACTTCCCAAATCTAAGGAAAGAAATACACTCCCCAAGCACAGAGGCATCCAGAACAGAGTAGACCAGAACAGATCCTCTCCACATCACATCATAGTTGGAATGTTAAATCTACAAAGCAAAGAAATAATTTTAAGGGCTATAAGAGAAAAAGGTCAGTTCACTTACAAAGGCAAACCTATCAAAGTTACAGCTGATTTCTCAACCTTAACCCTAAAAGAAAGGAAAGCATGGTCAGATATTTTTCAAATCCTGAAAAAAATCCCTGCTAACCCAAAATATAATACTCTGCAAAGTTATCCTTTAAAATAGAGAGATAAGATCTTTTCAAGATATAAATAAGTTTAAGCAAATCTTGACCACAAAAGCAGCACTGCAGAGGATAGTTAAAGAAATACTACAGACAGAAGAAGAAAGACAAACCCAAATGCAAGGCCAAAGGAATAAATAAAATACAAGAGAGGAATGAACAAAACAAGTTCATTTAGAAGCGAAGGTCTCTAATCTAATGAGTCCTAGCACGAAAGAAAGACAAAGTCAAGAGCAAATAATATCCAAATCTATCAGAGAAACAACCAACAAAACTATGCAGAGCACCAAACTCATCTCAATAATCACCCAAAATGCAAAATGGTCTTAATTCATCATTTAAAAGGTACTGATTGGCCAACTGGATTAAAAACTGAAAACTTTCGATATATAGGATTCAAGAGACTCATCTCACCCACAAGGACTGAAATAGACTGAAAACAGAAGGCTGGAAAACAAATATGCTAAGCACAGGAAAAAAAAAAGCAGAAATAGCTATACTAATTTATGACAAACTTGACTTCGACCCCAAACTAACCAGAAGAAACAAAGATGGTCACTACATGGTAATAAATGGAACAATCAACCAAGGAGACATAACGTTACTGAATATTTATGCACCAAATATAGCAGCACCTAACTTCATAAAACAAACATTACCGGCAATAAAAGAGCACATAGGTCCAGACACAATAATTATGTTGTTGTTTGTTGTTGTTAGGTGCCATCGAGTTGTGTCTGACTTATAGTGACCTTCATAGGGTTTCAATGGCTGATTGTTTTGGGATTGTTTCAGGAATGGACTGCCACATCCTTCTGCCATTTTTGCAGTGCTGGGGATTAAATCTGGGTATTCAGAAAGTGCAGAACAGCACTCTTACCAACTGACCAAACCTCAGCCCCACAAAAATTATGGGAGACCTCAATACTCTACTCTCCTCAATATATAGGTCGTCGAAGCAAAAAACCAATAAAGAAACAATAGACTTAAATAACACCACAGACCAACTGGACCTAACACATATTAACAGAGTATTCCATCCAACAGAGGTGGAATACACATTCTTCTTAGTACCACATGAAACTTGTTCTAAAACAGACAACATTTTACTCCACAAAATGGCCTAAACAAATACAAAACATGGAAATCTTCCCCTGTACCTTATCAGATCACAATGAAATAAAACTAGAAGTCAAAAGCAAGGAAGACTACAAAAATATTCCAAAAACATGGAGATTAAATACACTGCCGAATGACCAATGGGTCATCAAAAAAACCAGAAAGGAAATCAAAAAGTTCCTTCAATCAAATGATAAAAAATCTACTAAAATTTATGGGATAAAGAAAAGGCAGTTCTACAAAGGAAGTTCATAGCCATGACTGTCTACATTAAAAAGACAGAGAGGGCCCAATTAAATAATGATACACCTCAAGGCACTAGAAAAACAGCAACAAGCTAACCCAAAAGTGAATACACAAAAAGAAATCATTAAGATAAAGGCAGAGATTAATGACAATACAAAAAAATAATGAAACTATGAGTTGATTCTTTGAAAAGATGAACAAAGTTGACACTTTCTTAGCCAGACTCACCAGAAAAAAGAGAGAAAAGGCCCAAGTTAATAGAACTAGAGATGAAAAGGGGGACATAACTACTGATACCAATGAAATACAGAAGATCATCAGAGACTATTTTTAGAAGATTTTTTATCATTTAATTG